>JAADYJ010000193.1:0-31807 GCA_023338205.1 Halophytophthora polymorphica | reverse complement strand
GCGACGAACTCGCCGCGATAGGGGTTGTAGAAGGAGCACCAGAAAGCATGCTGAGCCCCCTGATGCTCAAAAGCAAACTTGCGGCCTCCGAGCTTCGCGAAGGCGTCCAGTTCCAGCGCGCTAGGGAGCTCGCGCCGCGTAAAGAGGAAGCGGATGCCAAGGAAAGTGAACAGAAGGAAGGCCATCATGGCCTCGCCCTTGGAGTTGTTGCGGCGGCATACCTTGTAGCCGCTGGTGCCGGCGGCCACGGCCCCGACCTAGCCTCGACACTCCTCCACCACGCGTATGTCCTACGTGGCCAGCTGCGCGTAGACGTCGTCCGTAGCACGTCGTTCCTTGGGGCCCCTGGGTCTTGGCATAATGCCGAGGCGAGGCGAGACGAGAGGCTGGGCGAAGCCACGCGCTTCAACGTGCTCTTTACAAAAGCCAAGTCCAGCGTGCAGGTGGCTGGAAATTCTGGGATCTCCAGCCATCTGCACGCAATACTTAACTTAAGTGACGACGCTTTTGGACGAGAAAGCACTGGTTTAATTACATCTCGACTGCGATCTAACTGTTTTTGGTGATGTATCACACGAATTCCATTAGTCGGGGGCCGCAACTAATCACATGCTTCGATTTCTCATCAAAGTTGTGCAGTTGATTTGCACGGAGCTTGGCTGGTTGTCCAAACAAACTGCACCAAGATGGCGGCGATGGGAATGGCAGCCGAAGCTGCGAATGCGCGGCTTGTGCAGGAGGTAGGCCCCCATCTGTAGCTACGGGGGACCCGCGAGCGCCTAGGCGTCTCGTACCCGCCCCGGCGGTGCCGCTCCGTGCGGTATTGGCTCACTAGCCCGCCAGTAACTAACGCGAGAGTGACTCGCATCTGTGGCCACCGCGCTCGTTAGCGCGTGGAGCGCACTCGCGAGCAGCTCGCGCAGCTGCAGGAGCAGGTCGAGCGGTACGACAGCGTGGAGGAGACGCTGGCCGACCTGCCCAAGAAGCTTTCCCACCCGGTGATGGTGCCGCTGGGCAAGCGCGCCATGATGCCTGGCAGACTGGTGCGCACGAACGAGGTGCTGGCGCATCTGGGCGACGACTACTTCGCCTGGCGCACGGCGGCCGACGCCGTGGACGTCATTGCGCGCAAGAAGAAAGGTGCAGCTCTCGTCTGGTCCACAGCTTCTCTCGGTAGTGGCAGCGCATAAGTAGGTCGGACTGACTTGCCCGATCTTGCCAGACTTGAGTGTGCGCATGCAGGGCGAGGAGGAGACGCTGCGCGCGCTGGAGGCCAAGCAGGGTGACGCCGGCAGCGTGGCGCAGCTGCAGAAGATGTATGAGGCCGAGGGTATCCGCGAGATCCAGGAGACAGAGGCCGAGAGCGAGCTGGGCGCCGTGCCGCGCGCCACGGACGAAGGTATTCATCTTAATCGTCTGGCCTTCCTTCTCCGCCATGCACTATGCTGTATAGTCCCGTTTACTCACGCCTCGTGGCGTGCTCTTATGCTGTATATATCGGGTAAACTTGGTAGATGTGAAGGAGTACTTTGAGCTGGAGGAGGACGAGCGGCAGAAGGCGGCGCAGGCCTCCTGGAGCTGGGACGATATGATGAAGCGCATGGAGGAGCTGGAGGCCGGCGAAGCCGCTGCTGGGAGCGAGGACGGCTCCTCGGCGCCGGACGAGGAGCAGGCAAAGGAGGTGCAGGCCGCGGCGCTCAAGGCCAAGGGCAATGACGCCTTCGCTCGCCGGCGCTTCCAGGCGGCCACGCAGTTCTACTCGCAGGCCATTGAGTTGGACCCCACCTCCCACGTACGTCCCCGTCCCCGTCCCTGTAACTCTAGCTCTAGCTGCAGCGACAAACTGAACGGCCAAGCTGCTCTGTGGTGCTCACCTTGTTGCTGTTGTTCACTCCCTCGCATGCTCCTCTTGGTTCTGGACGCTGTAGCTCCTGTATGGCAACCGTGCGGCGGCCTTCCATCGTCTCAAGAAGTATGACTTGGCGCTGGCGGACGCCGACGTGGCCATCGGACTGCACGAGCCGTGGGTCAAGGGCCACTACCGCAAGGCGTGTGCCCTGGCGGCGCTGGACAAGTTCGAGGACGCCGCTGACGCCTTCGAGCGCGCCATGGAGCTCTGTCCGACGGACGCGAAGCTCGAGGAGAAGGCCAAGCTCATGCGCCAGAAGGCGGCGGCCAAAGCCGGCGTCCCGACGCCCTCACACGCGCCTGTGACCGTCGCTACGCCCCAGCCAGCGCCAGTGCCAGCACCGATGGCAGCCGCTTCACCGTCGCTGACGCCTGCAGCGCCCGTGTCTGGCGGCTCGTCCTTCTCCGCGACGTCGTCCTCCTCGGCGGCCTTCTCTGGTAGCATCATGGAGCGTACAATCGAGGAGCGCAAGTCGCGGCCGATGCCGACGGCGGCCGAGTACGCGGAAGTGGACCGGATGCTGGGCAACCTGTCGGCATCCTCCATGCCGGCGACGCGAGGCTCGCGCTTCCAGGGCAACAACCAGACGGGTCAGACGGTCTCGTTCGAGCCCGTGGGCGAAGCTGTACGTGCCAGCGTACCGACTTGTCCCTTGACGGCGCTTCTTGTGCGGTGCACTGACCGGTTCCGCCTGCTTGTCGCTCGTTCTCGTCCTGTAGCAACCCGTGAAGCGCGTGTCCCGCTTCAAGGCGGCGAGAGCGGGACGTGGAGCCAACTAGGCCCAAGAGCGACACGCTCGGACCTGCAGCCGATCCATGCCAAGCCAGCGCAACAATCTATTTACCTGCGATCGCTCGCGTTGGTCAATTCTCGCTCCGTCCCGTCCTCACCTCACCTCACGTCGCTCGCTCGCGTCTGTTTCGTGCTTCTTGCTCGCTCAGCCCGTTCTCGTGCCGTGTGTCTACCAGTCTCCCGTCATGGCGGCGTCGCTCTCGCGGGCGTCGCGCTCTTTCCGCTTGGCGGCGGCGGCCAGCGGCTTGAGGAAGCTCGACTCGAAGAAGTCCACGTACGCCTTCATGCTCGAGGCCTTGCCGTCCTGGTTGAGCTCCTCCTGTAGCTGGCCCAGCGTGGGCACGGCGAACGGGTCAAAGTCGTCCATCTTAGCCACATCAATGGGCACGCAGACGCGACCAGTCTTGGGGTGCACTGCGAAGGGGCTCTTGAGCAAGTGATTGCGCTGCTTGGACACGTTGGCGTCCAGCCGCGGGTACAAATACGCCAGCACGATCTCCTGCACACAGGTGCGCAGCTCCGCGGCGGCGAAGCGCTTGGACGCGTCACCGTTGGGCGCACTGCGCTTGAGGTTGCTGCCGCTGCGCGCGCTGCTGGCGTTCTTGAGCACCTGCTTCTCTACGGCGTCCACAAGCTGCGCCCACTTGTCCGTCGGGCTCGAGTCGCAACTCACGGCTCCCCAACGACGCGACAGCGACGAGCGGATGTCTTCGTCGGGCACCATGGCCAGCAGTTTGCTCCAGTGCTTTTCCGTGCCCAGCACGTCCTGGCCCTCCTTGGACAGCACCATCTCGTTAAACAACGGCTCCAGCTCTCGGTACGCTCGGCTGTTCACCACACACAGACACAGCATTGAGCTCACGCGTTAGATGGCCACGCCACGCTGTGCTATATCATAGTAGACGTCGTAAGACAGTGGACGTACTCGAGCGCCGGGTGCAGTGGCTCGCGCAGCTTGACCTTGCGCGCAGAGTTCTCGTTGCCCTCGACCAGCAACAGGTAGTTGACGACCGCGGAGCGCGCCTCGTTCTCCAGTTCGCGCGCGCGGTCGTCCGAGACCCAGCAATGGATGCCACGGCGGCCAGAGTAGACCCAGAGCAGGTGCTGGAAGCCAAAGTCCTCGCGCAGCGCTTTGTCCAGCACGCGAACGGCCGCCACCATGAACCGCCAGCAACGACGGCAGATGACGGCGCCCTCGCAGCACGTGCGAATGTCATCGTAGTCGGTGAGATCGATATCGAAGACCAGCTCGCGCTGCTCCGGCGCAAAGTCCGCGGCGCTGACCTTGCCTTTGTCGGCGGGCGAGACGGAGAACACGGCGCCGATGTCGATCTTGAAGGGGAGCGTCTTGGTCATGGACGCCTTCATCTCCTCCGCGTTGTGGAACGCCTTGTACCGGATGTACGTGTCATTCTCGAGCGTGAACGACAGCTCGCGGCGGAACAGGAAGGCTTCGCCTGCGGGTCATGGCGTCGTGAGCACACCCACGGGTCTCGCGAAAGGATCGGGTCTACAGCAGCATATCCTACCTTTGTCGTAGCTCAGCCACTGCGCCATTTGCTCGTACGGGAAGAGACGATCTACGCACACGACGGAAAGCCACAGCGCGTCAAGCCGTTTAGTTTCACCGGCTGCGTCCGCGGCCGGCAGCGTCTCCACACGCAAGCAGGAACCTCCACACACAGCAGAGTAAGGCGGAGAGTGCAGCACGGGTGCGCACCATAGTAGAGCTGCAGCAGGTCGGCGGAGAACTCCTCGTGCGCCATGGTATCGCTCGGCTTTCAGGCTTCCGCGCTTCACTTCCGCCAGGCCAATTGCGCACCGCGCCAAAAGCGGAGATCAATTCGGCTCTGATTGGTTGTTTCGGAGGCTGTTTTTGTCCAATCCGATCGACTCGCGCCTTTTGCAGCTTCCTGCTGCGCTGGCAAAGCGTTTGCGTGAGAGTGTCTGCTACTTTCTTATCTTGCAGATGCGAGTCGACTACATGCAGCCTGGCACTGGGGACTTCGAAGGCCAGCTCATGAGAGACCACGCGAAGGAGTGCGAGGCCGCTGAGCGGGGGATGACCATGGTGCGCGTGCCGGCGCCGAGGTGCCCGACGTTCGAGGGCGTGGGGAATGCCTCATCGCTATTCTCGCCAAGTTCCATCCGAACCACCCCGATCGGTCAACTACCAAGCCTGGATACGTGAAAGAGCGGAAGGTGTCGAAGACTGTGGCAAAGGCCTCGCAAGTGGCACGCGACGAGATCACCCTGCTCTCGATCCTTCGGCGCCGGCCTAAGCCAAGCAGGAGCCAGCCGTCGCAGGACTGGGCGTTGGTGTTCGGGACCACGACGGTGGGCGAGCACGGGACCTGCATCCATTGTGAGCAAGACGTCTACACCTACAACGACGTGCGGCGTTGCCGCAGTCATGCCGACACATGCCCGCCATTCAAGGCCTTCCGGGGGCAATACAGTTCAAGAAGCGATCAAGGCCACGCTTTTCACCTGATGAAGACGCCTTCATCCTGCAGGAGACGACCGCCTTCCCCGACTGTGTCCGCAAGACAGTAGTGTGGAAGAGCATTTCGAAGAGCATGGTCAGCCATCCTGCGTTCCTGTACCAGCTCTCTGCAGCTAGCATCTGCAACCGCTATGCTTGGCTTCGTAAGAATCTCGCGTCGGGAACCACGCCACGCGGCGAGGCTCACAGGCCTGCGGCACAACGAGAACCTCACGCGACTCATGAAACAGAACCCGTCAGCCAGCGATACAAGCAGCAGCAAGACACGAAAAACAGCACCTACAATGCCACGGACGCGCACGGCGACTCGCCCTTGGACCACGACCACGACATGCTGGCCACCAACTGGACATCCAATGCGCCGTCGGCCACGCCCACCGTCAACTGGGGCTTCGAGCCCTCGGACGCACCCCTGGGCGCACTGGAGATGCCCTGCTCGCAGTCGGCCTTCTCCACGGTGTCATCGTCCCCCACGTTCGCCTACATGGGCGCAGCGGACAGCGCCACGCCGGCAAGAGTCAAGCAGGCGGCCACAGCAACGGCAACGCCCCGTATGAGGATAAGGCGGCTGTGCTCGTGCCCCGGGTGCGGTAAGCAAGCGCGGTCGCAGGACCTGTGCACCGCTCACGGCGGCGGCCCGCGCTGCACCGTGGCGGGCTGCACCAAGAGCTCACAGGGCGGTGATTTCAAGGCGCTCAAGCTCTGCGCCGCCCACCTGCGGGAGGCCGGGCGTTGACGGATTTGCCGGGACATCTCCAGTCAGCAAAGCAGTCGCGCGCGAACAGCTCCAAGCTCCAAGCCGCAGTTCCACGAAGCTCAGCAGAGGCGAAGCAGGACTCGTAAAGCTCGCCACTTGCTCTGCTCTCCCAGGACAGCGCGGCGTCGCAGAAAGCTTGCAGCTGTCGCCTTCTCCTCTGCTGCCTAACGACTCGATTGCGCGCATCCTCTGGGCGGCTACAATGCTCACCAGTGTCCATGAGGTCCGTCACTATATGTATGCGATTGGTTCTTGCATTGCACGCCACGACGAGCGTTAATAATCCTACGCCCTCTAGCCGGCCGTCTGCACGGCAGCGGGCTGCGCTGGCTGGCGCATGGCCGCGTCTCGGGCGTGGACAGGTGCGAGCCCGCCACAGCGGTCACGGCCGCGCTCCTTCATGCTCAGCGCCTGGCGCCTCGGCCATCACCAAGACGCTGCGGCCTCGGATACGAGAGTCCGGTCCGCGCTCACGGATTTTCGTAGATTGGATACCGTCGCAACCGATTCGTCACCTTCTAGTATGTTAGTGTGGACACACTACATATCGTTCTACTACCGCCGCTTTTCGGTAATACCGTCTCTGATTTTTCGAAGCGTGGCCGGGAACAAGTCGCGAACGGTGCCTGGAAGACGGGGCAGATCCGCGCATCAGCGGGAACTGGTGTCCAGGAAGTCAGGAAGTATTGCAAAAAGGTCGAAATGACGCCCTGGACGTCAGAAGTACTCACAAAAGAGGGAATCAATTGCTTTTTTCCTGTTTGTAGAATCTACTACGCGGCCTCCACACTCCACCGTCGAAAAGAGAAGGCGCCCGAAAAAAGAAAGAACCGCGAGCCAAAGCAAAGCAAACCTTGAGTGGCGTTCCCCGCCCGCCTCGGCAGGCAGATCGCAATCTTACCCGAGGCTGCGGGCGCTCCTAGTGACGGCAAGAGCCCTCTTCAAGTGACCCCCACACGACTCGCGCTGCTGCACCGATCGGATCCGCCAAGCCGCCAGCATCTGCGCCGGCATCTGCAACTGCGTCCAGTGTCGAGCGCGCCAAGCGTCGCGAGTCGGAGCCTCGAGCGCGGCTTTCCTCGGCAGCACGCACGGGCAGGGCGGCGCCGCGAACGTTTGCGCACGCGGCCTGGAAGGCGCGAGATCCGCCACCACCCGCGGTTTCTTTTTTTTTCGGCGAGAAGAAGATTTCGGCCACCCGTGCGTGCGCATAAGCCCGGGCTCGCTCTACTTTCCCATCTGCCTGAGGCGGAGCCGCCCGGCCAGCGGCCACTCTGCGACTTGCCAGCACCAGCGCAGCCAAGCAGGACGCGCACGATCGAGCCGTGCGCCGAGCCGTCAATGCGGGCGGAACGCGGCGTGGACACGGACAAGCGCATGGCGACCCACCACCTCGAGGCCAAGCAGCGCGTGGACGCCGGCACGGGCCACGGTGACAGCGACGGCGCCAAGGCGAGGGCACCCAAGTCGCGCGTGGTGGGCGCCAGCGTCTCCACGCTCAAGCAGGAGCCCCCCACGTCGTCCGCACAGCAGCAGCAGCAGACGGGGAGCGCGTGGAACTTGGCCACCATCAAGGACGGCGGCAAGCGCGCCAAGCCCGAGGCGCCCAAGTTCCTGCTGCTGCTGTACCAGATCCTGGACGCCGAGAGCGCGCGCGTGATCCGCTGGTCCGAAGACGGACTCGCGGTGCAGATCCTGGACCCCGTTGTGGTCACGGAGCAGATCCTGCCAAAGTACTTCAACCACACCAACTTCCACAGCTTCCAGCGTCAGCTCAACTACTTTGGCTTCCGCAAGTGGACCAAGTCCAAGACGGACATCTGCACCTTTAGCCACCCCTTCTTCCGCGAGAACCAGCCGGAGCTGCTGCAGCTCATCAAGCGCAAGAAGGCCCCGCGACGGACGGCCCAAGCCAATGCCAGCGCCACCGCCACGGCCAGCAACGCGTCGTCCTCCGCTTCCGCGCAACACTCGGCCACCAGTTCGCACTCGGCGTCGCCCTGCGGCAAGCGCAAGCTGCCTCCCGACGCTGCCGAGCGGCCCAGCGCCGGCTACAACGCCGTGGCCGCGGGCATGCACATTCAGATGAGCACGGCGCACGTCCCCATCCAGCCGGCGATCAACGGCGTCCCTCTGGGCTCCATGTCGACACCGCACAGCGCGTCGTCCTCCTCTTCGCTGGGCTTCTCGACGCAGGACTCCATGACGCGGCAGTTCCTCCCGGGCTCCGCGCTACTCAACAACGTCATTTCGCCCGTGGCGGCCACGGAATGCAAGAAGAAGGCCAAGAAGCTGGACAAAAAGGAGTATCTGGCCAGCGCCACGCTCCACGCGCCGCTGTCGTCGCCCACGGACGCCACCAAGCGCCACTCGGTGGGGCCAATGGCCTCCGTCTCCATGTCCATCGGTAGCAGCGCCAGTGCTGCCACCCCCTTGAGCAACAGCAGCACCACGAGCTCCGACGTGGGCGGGGCACAAGCGACTGGCTACGGGGCCACGCCGCTCCCCACGCTCGACATTGTCCGTAGCCGCATCATTCGGCGACAACAAGGCGGTGGAGTGGCTAGCATGGACCCGCAGTCCCAGCAGTTCGACTACAGCGGCTTCCCCAGCTACGCGGCGAGCAGCACCGCCGTGAGTGCGGGCGGTGCAGCTCTGGAGCAGCGGCCGGAGCTGTTGGCGTCGTCTCTGCCCATGGCCAGGAAGGAGGCGAGTCCAGGTCCAAGCTCCGGCTTCTCCAACTCGTTCAGCGACCCGGTGAACATCCTACTGCGGATCAAAAAGTCGCGCTCGTCGTCGGGGGAAGGAGCGGACGTGGCGACCACGCAAGAGCAGGCGGTGGACGAGAACGAGAACCTGACGTCGTTACACAACTTCCTGCTGGGCCACAGCCTGTACACGAACCGGCTGGAGACGCAGCTCAAGTTCATAGCCGAGGAGAACGAAGCGCTCAAGCGCCTGCTGGACGCCAAGCAGCGCGAGGTGGACTCGCTGCAGGGCGACCGCAAGGCGCTACAGCACGAAAACTCGGTGCTGCTCGAGGACAAGAACAAGCTCTTTGCGATCAATCGCGACCTGCTGGGCAAGCTCTTCCCGCAGTAGCCGCTCGCCGCCGTCCACCACTGTCCACCACCATCCATCGTCGTCTACACGGACTCCTCTCTCTCTCTCTCTCTCTCGCCGAGCCAGACACGCAGACATTAACGACGTGAACAGTAGAGTAGAGCTGGCTCGGCGGATGCGACAGAAGCCGCCATCCTCCAACGCACGGCGTTGGCTTCTCCTTCTTCCGAGAAGTGAGCTTCTTCGCGTCCACGACCCGCGCCCCACGGCCCCAGCTGCCGAGATCAAGCGCTACAGCCAACGACGACCGCAGCTTCACGCGGCCCCACGGAACCTCCTTGTCTCTCATGTACAACAACGCCCTCGATAAACCAACCTCCTCGCACCCCGCGGCTCCTGACTCGCAACAGCCAGCCGCAGTCTGTATGTTGCCACCCCAAGCGCAAAGGCCAGCTTCACGTGGCCACCAACTTCTCGCTGGCCTTCGACGTGGTGCCTGAGCTCACTAGCCCACACTACCATACCAACCTCCTGGTCTAGTGCTTGCATTGGCCCGGGAAGCGCGGCAGCGGGATCACGTCGCGGATGTTGTCCATGCCCGTGGCAAAGAGCACGAGCCGCTCGAAGCCGAGTCCCCAGCCAGCGTGAGGCACCGAGCCAAAGCGCCGCAGATCCAGATACCAGTCGAGGTCGCCGCCAGCCGAGGCGATGACGTCCTCGTCCACTGGCCCCTCGGGAAGCAGCCCCAAGTCGCGCATCTTGGCCTCCAGCAGCTCCACGCGCTCCTCACGCACACTGCCGCCCACGAGCTCGCCGATCTTGGGCACCAGCAGATCCATGCCTGCCACCGTCTCCCGAGCCAGCGCGTCGGGCGCGTTCTTCCGCATGTAGAAGGCCTTGATGTCGGCCGGGTAGTCCGTCACGAAGACCGGGCCGCCCACGTACTGCTCGGCCAGGAAGCGCTCGTGCTCCGTCTGCAGATCCATTCCCCACTCGGGCTTCTTCTCGAAGCGCACCTTTCCCTTGCCGTCCGCCACCGCCTTCTGCAGCACCGCGATGGCCTCCGTGTATGTGAGCCGCGCGAATTCCTGCTCCGCCGTGCGCTGGAGTCGCTCCGAGGTCTGCGAGTCGTAGTTCTTGGTGAAGAAGGCCACGTCCTCGTCGCACGTGGCCAGTGCCTGGCCCACGGAGCGCTGCACGGCGCCCTGGGCCGAGGAGATGCACTCCTCGAGCCCAGCGAAGGCCATCTCGGGCTCTACCATCCAAAACTCGGCTAGATGGCGCGTCGTGTTGCTGTTCTCGGCGCGGAACGTCGGCCCGAACGTGTACACTTTGCTCAGGGCACAGGCGTACATCTCGGCGTGGAGTTGGCCCGAGACTGTCAGATACGTCGGCGCGCCGAAGAACTCGTCCTTCTTCCCATCTACGCGACAGACCAGAGCCACAAGAGCTTCGTTAGGGTCTCAGCAGCTCAGATAAACGCAGACTGACAAGGAGACGCACCAGGTTTGGCAAGACGGAACATCTCGCCGGCGCCCTCGCAGTCGTTGGAGGTCAAGATGGGGCTGTGCAGGTGCAGGAAGTCGTTCTCCTGGAAGTACGCGTGCAGTCCCTGGCTGTCCACACCCCGCAAGCCACGCACAAGCGTCAGCACCACGCTCGTCATCGCCAACTGGTCTCACCAAGCCGCGTGGGACGCAATACCTGAGCGCATTGCGCACGCGCGTGACGGCGCCAAAGGTGTTGGTGCGCGCGCGCAGGTGTAGATTCTCGCGCAGGAACTCGAGCGAGTGGTACTTCTTCTGCAGCGGGTAGTCGTGCACGTTGCACTTGCCGAGCACCTCGAGCGAGTTCGGGTGTAGCTCCAGGCGCTTCTGCTTGCCGCCAGGTGCCTCTCGCAGCTCTCCCTCGGCGAAGATGCTGGCGCCCACGCTGATGTCGTCCAGCGTAGCGCCCAGTGGCGAGTCCGATCCTTCCGCGGGCAGTGTGAGCTGCAGCTCGCCCAGACACGAGCCGTCGTTCACGTTCACGAAGCTCACGGACTTGTGCTTGCGCACCGACTTGACCCAGCCGCCCACGGCCACGCGCGCGCCACTCGGAAGTTGTCGAGCCTCGCGGATGGAGGAGCGACTGGACAGCGTCGTGGAGAAGCTGGCGCGCTGCACGCCGGTCGGGCGCGGCACCCAGGAGCGGCGCCGCGCCGAGCTCGCGCCGCGGAAGATGCGGCCGCCAAGCATGTCAATCAATTGCGGTGACTTTGGGAGTCAAGAGCCACGGAGGACCTCTCACGCCGGGCGAATTTATGGCCAATGAACAGGCGCTGGTGCACTTCAGGGATAGGGTGTGAGAGACCAATGGAGTGAGGTGGGTTGGGCAAGGCGATGGAAAGATCGAAAAGAATAAGAAAACGGACAGCCGAGCGTTCGAAGTTCGGCGCTTCTACTCCAGGCGAAAGTTCTCTCTCGCCTGTCTAGCGCTGTATTTGCCGCATGGAGACTCACTTGCAGCGCGTTGAGGAGCTGAAGGGCTGAAGAGGTTGCCACAGCGCCACTTCCAGGAACCTGCACAGATGCCCCGGTATTCAGGCACAGCGGAAGCTCTCACACAGTTTCGCTGCATTTCGACGAAAATGGACCGAGTTTTAGCCAATCGGCGTCGAAAAATCTACATCCGCCAATGAAATCGCTGCATCCACATCTATCCACAATCTTCACCAATAGGAACGCGCCTTCATTTTGGACCGGTTCAACTCAGGTCAGTTGCGACTCGCAACTTGCGACGGCAAAAGCGAGCAAGAAGCAGCCAGGAAGCAAGGCGCATGATGGCCGAGCAGGACGCGGCGCAGTGCCGCGTGGCCGCCACCTACGGGCTGCGCGCGCTGGCGACGGTGGTGTTCGACATCGACTCGGGGCAGAAGCTGGACGCGCTCTTCCCGGCCTCCTGCGGGCTCTCGGAGACGGCGCAGACCAGCCTGGCGCACCTGGCGCTGCCGCACAGCAATAGCCAGGACGAGGGCGACACGCAGTTCACCGTGCGCTTCCGGGACACGGCGCAAGAGTGAGAAGCGGGCCTCACTGCCAAGCTGCTCCTCCGTATCTGGACGAGGTCTTCTTGCCATTGTGGTCGCTAACGCACGCGTTGACGCTGCACAGTGCCGAGCTGCTCTTCGGCTTCGTGCTCTTCCGCCAGCAGAAGGACAAATCCCGCACGCGTGGCTACCTGCAAAAGGCGCTGGTGCTTGTCAGCAACAAGCCCTACGTGGATCTCTTCGACCGCGTGCTGCGCGTCATCGGGCCGCTCTTCTTCAAGGCTGGCCCGCAGGTCCTGGACGCCGTCTACGACAACATCCGCAACTGGTACGACTCCCTCGCCCGCAGTTGTGCAGTAGAATTGTGCTGACCTACTTAGTACTGCGCTCATGCAAGAGAAGGGCTTACACGCTGGTGTTGTGTGTGTCCCCTAGGCCCGAGCTGGTCTTCAACAAGCCGGTGGTGCTCCCTTTAGCCGGCTCCTACATTTCCTGCATCATCCCAAAGTTGCTTGACTACAGCGTGGTGGATAGTGACTTTGACGAGGGCGTGGAGTCGCCGCGTCAGTCACACTTCATCGTCGAAGCAGACGACGAGGCCACAGACGTCCCGGACTTTAACGAAGACGAGGACGAGGAAAACGGTCAAGAGGACACGGAGGAGACGGTACTGGTGCGCGGAGGCAAATTCGTCGTCTCGCACCGCCAGAGCCCGCCGTCGCCTTCGTTCGGAGACCTCTTGCTGTCCAAGCGGTCGCACCAGACCACCGCCTTTGAGGTAGGCATCCCTCGGGTATATCGCTGCTGTTGTTGTTGCTTCGCCAGCGTTTCCAACCCAGGAACCGCCTAACGCTCATGTGAACGACTTGCTCTGGTGTTGGACAGAACATCGGGTTGTACTCGAGCTTCATGGGTCTGGAGAACTCGCTCTGGCTGCTGTGGCAGCTCGCTATCACCGGTGAGAGCTTCCTCATCCTCTCGCCTCACGCCCGAACCTGCAGCCAAGCCGCGCTCGCTTTCACCAGGTACGACTCCGCTTCCTTGATCCAGGACGACAACAACTGACCTTTGCTTGGTATGGATCCAGCAGCCAGGATTAACGGGGATTTGCGCGAATCGCTTTGCTCTGCGTGGCAGTTTGATTGCGCCGCTCGAGTTCCAGGGAGACTGCCGACCTTATTTTACGGTCTACGAGGCTGACTTTGACGTACGTTGCAAGCAATTTGGTCGGGTTGTTGTGCTCGTGGGACAGAACTAATACTCCTATCTGCTAATACTAACTGCAGGAACTTGCCAAGCGGCAGAACAACGGCGTGAGCAGCCCGAAGGGCGTGACCGTAATTGGAACCACCAACCCATTCTTCATGAAGGTAGTGGCGCCTATGCACTCGTCTGCTTGCTCTTCCATTCGATTATCAAGTGACTGTACTAACGAATATGGCGCCGTATGTGCAATAGACGCTGAGTCACTGGCCGAACGCGCTGGTTTTCCCGTTCCTGGAGCCGTCAAGCGCAAGAAGAGGTGCGCAAGGCTTTGTAAAGGCGACAACTCGCTCGAATGGGGGAAGAGCTCATGAATGTTGGATGATTGTAGGCGACGCTGGAGCTGGAGGCGCGTCCGAGACGGAGGACGAGGGCAGTATCTGCCTTCGCATCCAAAAGAAGACGGAGCTGGACGATTTTGAGAACAGCCACCGCGCCATGGTAAGCTGAGCCCCACGTCTTTAATTTGTGGCGTTGAACTCGTCTTGTGGTCGTGGCAAAGCTGCAAGCCCGTGTAACCCCATCGTGTGCCTTTGTCCTTGTGTTCGGGGCACTGCAGCTCTTGCGACGGTGTCCGCGCTACGTGGTGCCAGACGCCAGCATACTTCGCCAGCTCGTGTCTCCCCCCGAGGTCCAGATTACGCAGACTGCCAGTAGCGAAGAAGCGCCATACGCCACCATTAACAATGCCGTCTTACGACAGGTATGCGCTGCCCCGCTCCTGCAATGGCTAGGAGCGTATGGCTCTTGCCTCCAGTCGTCTCACGCGCTTGTTGGTGTACTTGTGCTTGTGTCCATAGCACTTCCGGAAGCTGACCAAGGACTTCCTGCACCCGTTCGAGCAATACTTTGGCATCTGCAAGGCCAGTGGGCAGCGATCCAACCTGTATATGAGCGCAGAGGATTACATGAAGTCCTTCAGCCTGCAGAGCTTCCTCGCGAGTGTCAAGCCGCGAAAACTCCCGCCGCAGATCAAGCAGGCCAAGTGGAAGGCGCTCTACACGGCCTTCATCCGCTCACCGCACTTTGAGCCCTGGTTCACGTACCGCCGCCAGCGCTGCATCCACCACTTTGCCAACACGCTGCGTACACTCCGGGCAAGCGTGGAGGTTGATCTGCTGCTGAGTTCGCCCTTCGGAGACGACCTGTCCTCGGACCAGTGCACTCTGCTCAAGAAAGAGATGGAGGTGGCGCTGGAGCTCGAGAAGAACCGACCAGACGTCGACAAGAAGCAGGTGCGCGTCATCAAGAAGCACCTCAAGGCCGTGAAGGCGCATCTGCGCGCTGAAAAGTGACGCAGAAGCGTGCATCTTGCCTTGAATCACAGATCGAAAGCTGCTGGAAGGCTGCATGCAATAGAAGAGTTGACCAGTCCGCACTATTGAGTGGCTGTTGTGCTTCACACAGCACGAATGACTCACTGGGGCGCGTCTGGCTGGCGGGAAGGCTGGGCGGACTGGAACACAGGCATGGCCTCCAGTGTGGCGTTAACGCGCGCGATGATCGGGTACTTGCTCATGTCCACGTCGAAGCGGTTCGCGTTGTACACTTGAGGCTGTAGGTAGACGTCGGCCAGCGTGACTTGGTCCCCAACGCAGTACGTGCCTGCCGTTCTCTCCAGCTCGCGCTCCAATGCGTCAAAGCCTCGCTCAATCCAGTGGCGGCTCCACGCCAGCTTCATCGCTGCGCGCTGGGTTTCCGGGACATCTTCCACGAGCTATACACCCAATTCCCCATGGAACAGATACAAACGTCAGTATTGGAGCCTTTTCTCCGCTAGTATTAGCGCAGGAGAGGATCACGCCCGGCCACCTTGATCTGCACGGCCAGGTTCTGGATGGGCTGGATGTCACAGCCTATGATCGCGCACAGGTTGCGCACTTGGGCTCGCTGGAACTTGTCCTCAGGCAGCAGCGGCTTCCCCGGGTACATTTCCTCCAAGAACTCGAGGATCGCGCTGGATTGCGGCAGTGCGCGGCCGTCCACCACGAGCGTGGGCAGACGCTAACACAGCAGAGCGCGACATCAACAGCTAAGTCCATATGTACACGGCTGAAGCAGATTGGAAGCTAGCGTTTGAAGAAGCAGCAAAGAGAGCCATACCTGGTTCGGGTTGAGCGCCGTATAGTCGTCGTGGAAGTGCTCGCCGCCCGCGTTCACCAGGTGCACGGCGCGGTACTCGTAGGAGAGCCCTTTCCACGCCAGCGCCATGCGCACGCGCCACGTGCAGCTACTGCGCCAGTACGAGTACAACACCAGCTTCGTGGCCGTCGTCTCCGCCATCTTCGTCCACAGCTCTCCTCTTCTCCTCTCCTCGCTCATTCAACAAGATAAGTTCAAGGTGGCGTTATTCAGTGTGGACCACGCAATTTAGTGTACCCTTTACCCCAATATTACGACGGTATGAGAGCGTGGCACGTCAGCGACTTCCCGGCGTCATCTTTGACTTCGGACGTGGAAGCGAAGTCAAGAGCGGCCGGATCCGAGGCGCAGCGCGAGCGACACACACGGACGGGTGGCGTGCGAGTGCCACCGACGGTAGCCCCGCACTTTCCGCTTCCGGATGACGGTCTCCGCGGCGGCGAATTCCCCTCGTGGCGTCGGCAATGAAGGCGGCAATCTCGCCACGTCGCATGCGGACTGCGACTCGGACGTGATTGACGTCGTGAGCCACGCCGCAGCCGCCCCAGACCAGCCACCCGCAGGACGAAGTGGCCGCACACTCACACTGGACGGTACGGACGAGCACGGCAGCTATGACGTCGGTGGCGTAGATACCCGCGGCGAGGAGAGCGACGACGAGGCCGAAGTCACGTCCGTGGCAGAAGACGACGAGGAAGCGCGAGAGCACGCGTATCGCCGCGGGCGCCAGGCGATCCCCATGGAGTCCCCAGGCGACGAGATAAACGGCGACTTGCTCATCGATGACGACGATGACGACGTGGTGCTGGCGAGCCGTGCTGCAGGGGGCAGCGTCCAGCGATTACCGCGGTTACGCGGTCGTCGCGGGTTCTTCCAGGCGGACATGGACAGCTCCGGCTCCGCTCGCAGCTTCCGCTATCGCTCGAGTGGCGGCATGCTACAGCGCATTACACTGCGAAGACGCAAGCGCGGCGAGCACGACGTGTTCTGGACGGCCATCCTGGTGCTCACGCTGCTGTCCTTCGTGCTCATGAGCTGCGTGGTGGTCTACCTCACGCAGACAGACTTCTTCGCCTCGCACCAGAACGACTTGTTCGGGACAACGGTGGACAACCGCTTCACGGTCGTCTCGCAGCAGGACGCGCAGATCTTCCTCAAGAGCGGTACGGTCGCTTCCAGCGGCATCCTGCTGTGTCATTGACGCGCTGGTGGCGAAAGAGGCGGGAAATGATCTCATGCTCAGTTTGCGTTGATGTGCTGTAGGTTACTCCAACTCTGTCTACTCGGAGGGCATGATCGCCTTTGACGACGGGGAGCTCCGACTCGGACGCCGCGCACTTGCTTCAGCGGAGACGCAGAGCTTTTTTGGGCTCTCGCTTTTCGCCAACGGCACCGCCAGCTTCACCAACAAGATCGACAGTGCGTTTCCCACTATCACTGCTTGTCTCTACGTGTGAGGTTTGACTGGAATCTGACTGCAACGCGTGTGGCTTGTTCATGTGCGCAGCGCCCATGCTCGAGGCCGAGTACTTGCACGCGGGCAAGGCCGTGGTGTTTGATGACGGCACGGTCATGACGACGGCCGCCAATATGTCCGGTGGCGTGAAGGAAGTGGGCGACCTGAACCTGGTGTCCCAGTCCGGCTCCGTGGTCACGAGCGCCGGCGGGAAACCGCTGCTGGTCGTGGACCCGGAGGGCACCGTGACGGTGGCCAACCCCGACGCAGAGGACACGACGGCCATGGGAATCACGCTGGATGGCGCCCAGGGAAGAGTGAGCATCGCCCAGGGATTGACATTGCACCACGACGAAAACTCATCCAGTGTGTCCACGCCCCACGCCCTTCATCTCAATACGAGTACGTTGATGAGGTTTTCCTCATGACTTCGGAATCGCTTGGAGTTGTAAACTCACTGCTGGGTGCTGGGGATTTCGTTGCGCTTGCCTGTATTTCCAGGCGAAATACTGCTGGGAGACTCGACAACTGCCAAGGTGCGCTTCACGGTTGTAGACTTGTCCGGCGACGAGGAGGACGAGGACGAGGATGACGCAGAGGTGGACGGTGGGGGACGAGCCATGGCAGCCATCGACGGAGAAGAGGAGAGTGAAAGCGTAACGCTGGAGATCGGTGGACAGACGTCTTTCGCACAGAAAGAGGGTGGCGACGTGCGCGTCGTGGGCGGTGACGGACTGGAAGTGGGTGGTGATGTGGTGCTAGTAGGCGGCAAGGCGACCGAGATTGAGGGGGAAAACGACCAGTTCGGCTCCATCACGGTCAACGCTGGACTGGATGAGACGGCATCATCGCTTACAGAGATCGGCAGCCACAGCCCGTTCCACGAGGTCAACGTCCACGGCCTTGTGACGTTCAACTACAAAGCTGCGGGTATGAACAAGGACACGCTCGTAAAGATCGCTGGTGGCCGCCTCAACGTATCGTCCGAGCACATCACGCTGGACAACAAGGCGTCCAATGGCTCCCAGCTTCGACTCAATTCCGACAACCTGGTACTCGGAGCGTCCTCGCCGACCATCGAGATCGGCCAGCAAGACGTATCGGAGGTGACACTAGAAGGCGGCAACGTATCGCTGGACGCCACTGCCTCACTGGAAATTGGCAGCAGTGCGTCGGAGATCCGGCTAGGTGACGCTGCGACCCAAGGCCAGGCGACCAAATTGGTGTCCCCAGTGATTGAGCTGGAAGCCGTGCACGGAGTCTCTATCAACAAGAACCACGCCGGGGCGTTGACGAGCATTTCGGGCGTGGTGCAGTTCAATGGGAGCTCGAACACAACGTCCTTGGTGTCCATTACGGACGCGGCGGTACGCGTGAACCCGCCCAAGTTCCGCGTGGGTCCTAGAGGAAACACGCGCATCGCATCCATCGAGGCCATGCACGTGACTATCGGCGGCCCAGGAGCAAATGCGACCATGGCGGCTCCCGCGAACAGCAAGCTCGAGATTTTCAGTGGCAGTATCGAGATCGGCTCGGAAGGTGAGGTTTCCTGTCGTGCTCTGGCAATTTATGCGAGGTGATTGACAAAACGATCAGCGAGACTAACGCGGGGTTTTGTGGAAACCGTTTCGGGGTTGATATTACCTTCTTATGCTACAGAGGCGGTAGTCTCCATGAGTGGCAAAGACGTTCGGGTGGATGCTGTGAATACACTGACGGTCGGCGAGGACGTGGAGACCATTGCTGTGGGTACAAAGAATGTCGAGAACGTCAATGTGCAGGCCAATGCCGTTTCTATCACTGGTACGTCTGCACTTAGTTGTCAAGTGGACTCAATTGTACCACACAGTTGCTGTGTTGACGGATTTTGGTGACTAATGTGCTTCCTTGGCGTGGAAATTGTTCGCAGGTGAAACCACGATCAATGGGGACTCACTGGTGGTCCAATCCACAGAGATTATCATTGGCAACAACTCCACAAGCAAGGTGATGATCGGTGCGTCGACCGTAGAGTCGACCTCTCTCGAAGCGCAGAACATCTGGGTTGGCTCGCGAGCCGAGTCTGTTTCCATTGGCGTGGGCAGTCCGACCGTAGAGATTGGCTCCACAGACGGTGTGATCAACCTCTCAGGCGAGGTGACGCTAAACGGCGAGCCGCTGCAAACCCGTCGGCGATTGGATGCGCTGGACAGCCTCATGGCAGGCAGCGTTAAAACCCGCTTTGGCTTCCTTGACGCTGATCGCGTGGTGGTGCTGCTTGCAGAACCTTCACTCTCACCTCCCACGGAATTCCCACTCACTTGGGATGCTGGGTTTTCCTCTGAACCGGAGATCTACCGAGTGGAGACGCGTAAAGACCGATTCCTCTCCGTTGAATGGACCCGGAAAGACAGTGACGAGGACAACAGGCGACACCTTCGGCTCGCGCTTCGCTTGTCCAGTGTGTGGCTGGTTGTGAAGGACGAGAGGATGGTCAATTCTCGACCAAGCAAGCTTCGGTGCGTTTTGCTATTTCTATCTCTGTCATCTGGTTCATTTCTGTGTTTGCTTTCGTGTATTGACATAGCTTTGTGTTGTTCCCTTGTCGGTCATTAGATGCCGCATCTACCGCCACACGTCCGGACAAGACTCCACCTCTGGTACTGTTGTGCTCGAAGTGAGCACACAGGTGGAACATTGCGCTGGTTCGGCTTGCGACGATGATATTTTCCTCGGTTTGGACGGCCAGCGGATCGTGTCTTCTAGTCGTGGAGAAATTTTCTCTACACGGTGCGCGCTGGCGTCTACAGCAGTGGGCGAGCTGGTGATCACGGGCGCACAGTACTCATTCACTGAGTTGTAGCGAGCCCATGTGGTTTATGATCCTGTCGATGCCATGAGTGGAAATTGACGTACAACTTACTCCGTCCCCCAGATCACAGCTTGTTATTGTCTCTTGTAGCAAACAGCACAAACTGGCCACTCAAGCAAGCAAGCGTAAGATCTTGTCCGCCTTCTCCTGGATCCCCTCATGCTCCGGGAAGCAGGCCTGCGCAGCCTCCACCACCTCAATGACACCCTCACAACGCGCAAAGGCCCGTAGTCGCGGAGTTCCCGATACCAGATTCACGAGTGCCCAACTCCCGTAGTGCTGGACGCACTCGTCTGCAGGACAGTTGAGCATAGCGGCAATGACTGCACCAAGGCCGCCACGCGTGGCGATGCTATCGCAGAGGAAGTCTGAATGCAGAAATCCAGGCCAAGAAGAGTCAGACAAACCAACTGAGCGACTTCTTCCACGGTTTATCCGCACGCGACGTGGCCTCCAGAGCCATACCTGACCCCGCGAGCGTCAGCAGTGCCCAGCAGCTTCGCTTTTGCACGCCACAGTGCTTTGGGAACGTCTGCATGGCCTGCAACACGGCATCCACCCCACCGGCATCCAAGATTCGGCGGCGATTGGTCTCTGCATTAACAACTCACCGCAGTAAGTCCTTCGAACGAAATGAGGCGCGGCTCAAACAAACCAGCGGTAGGTATAGTCGCGTTGACGTACCGCTGCTGTGGGCTAGGTTTGTGATCAGAACGCAGCCCACCTCCTGCATCTTCGTCTCGACCGAGAAGCGCTTCATCGCGGCTAGCACAAGGTCCGCTGCTCCTTCCGCCACCACGATGAGGCGGTTACGGTCGTGGTTGAACACGGCCACACTCAGACATCTACAGCACTCCAGCTGAAGCACCAGCTCGCTGCCATGTCTGTGCATGAGCCCAAGCACGGCCTTGATTGCCAGACACTCGGGCAGGTCGTCCTTGAGGCTTTCTGCACGCACCAAGTGCCAAGATCCCCACGCGACAAAGATAACACGAGGTATTGTCAGCGCTTCAGAGCCAAACAAGCCTTCTCCAGCGTAAGGCGTCGCGACAAATCTCACCGTCCTCCTTCAGGGCGGTGGCGAGTTGCTTCACGACCCCAAGGAGTTGCTGTCGCTGGTGTTGTCGGTTGGTGTCTTCACTCCGCGAATCGTCCCGAGGAGACTCGGCATCATCTTCGCCTTGCATCTCCTGTAGGACCCGAACCAGCTTCACAGTCACCTCATTCTTCGCGTTGTTGCGGATAGAGAAGCCCCCAAGGCTGGCAGCGGTATCCCATCTACGGTGATGTCGATGGCGTTTCTTGCGTGCGCTTTGGAAGTACGTCGACAACGCTGAGGATCCGCGACTTTCTTCACACCCTTTGCAGTACCCGGAGGACCCCACAAGATATTTGGGCGCGTCGCACTGCGGCGTTAAGCATCGACGTAGCTTGCGCGCTTTTTCTGCGAGCCAAACAAGCAGCATCAGAGATTTCTACCAACCCACGCCACACGAAGCACAACAAACCAATAAACATGGCTACCTTCGTCCGCTCTCTTTTTTTCCTGCCGGTCCAGTTCTTCCTCAAAATCCACGACTCGGTCGTTCAACGCCTTGATCTGAGCTTGAGCAGCTTGGAGCTTCTCGCACCCCGCAGCAATCTCTTCGTTGCGCTCTTCCACCTGCTGACGTAGTACATGTTGCTGGTCCTCCAGCTTCGCTTGCTCGGCCAAGAGCCCTTCCTTCTCTGCGCAAAGTACTCGACTGTCATTTTGGCACTGCGTGATGCGGATTTGGAGTTCTGCAGCGTCGTCAAGAGCGCTTTGAAGTTGAAGGGACAGCTCCTGAACCTCCTTATCTTTCAAAGCGAGCACATACGCCAAGGATGCCTTCGGGTCAAGATCTCCTGTCGGGCACTCCTGCAACACGCTCGAGTACTTGCAGCGCTCGTCCTCCATCTGCAGTAGCTGCTTGCTGCTCGCCTCGGCCTGCCTTTCGACCCTCCGTCGAACGCGTTGCTCCTCTTCCCAGCGATGGATGGCCTGCGTGAGCCGCCCTTCGAGGTCAATCATGGCCTCTTTCTCACTGCCTATCAGGAGCGAGATGGCTGCACACTGGGCCTCCAAATCTTGCTTCTGTGTGACCAAGTGGCGCTTTTCGTCCTTGATCTTGAGGATCTGGAAGAGAAGCCCTTGATTCTCCTCGGCGTCGGACAGTCGTGCAGCCCTCAGCCTCTCCACTTGCTCGCGCTCCTCGCCCAGAGTCTTCTGCAACACAGCCATCTCCTCTGACTGCTCTTGTGCTCCCATCACAAGACGCTGGACCTCCTGGTAGAGCTGCTGGTTGCTCTGCTCCTGAGCTTCGAGCTCATCACGCAGCCGTTCCACCTCCTTCGCCTCCTGCGTGCGATCGTGTTGCGCCTGCTCCAGTTGTAGCACGAGTATGGCGAAGTTCTTTTGCTCGTCCACGAGTTCCTTCTCCACGGCTGCGAGGCGCTTGAGGTCTAGCTCGTCTCGTCGCTCACGTTCCTTCAGCTTGCGCTCGATCTGCTGAGCTTCTCTTGCGGCAAAGTATCGGTGAGCGTGTACGAAGCTCGGAAACGATGAGCAGGAGAGATGCGTCTCCTGCACAGCGTGCTGCTGCTCATTCGCGATGAAGATCTGTAGTAATCTCTTAGCTGTCACAGGAGTGGGCTTTTCACCGCGGGTACGCGTCGTGGAGACTTCTATCGCCATTCCAGCACCCGGTAGCGATAAAGTCATCTGAAGAACCTGGTAGAACACCCGATCTGTTTGCGCGACACACGAAATGCGGTTGAATAGCTCGGCGGTGGGTTTCTCGCACGCACACATCTCCAGCAACAAAACCCCGAACGCATAGAGGTCTTGCTCGGCCGAGGTGAGCCCCAAGCCGTCGGAAGCACCGCTGTTAGGACTGTTGAGTGTGTCTTGAGGACGGACGGATGAGTCGGAGGTGATGAAAGTCACCGAGGAATCAGCAGTGCTAGAAATGCGCCGCTGGTCCGGCACCATCTCGTAGACGGTTTTAAGCATCGAGTTTGCCTCTGCGCCCGAGAGCTGAGATGGCGCTCTACCCGTCCGCAAGACCAGTTCCTGTCCAAAGCGTCTGAGCTTGATGCTGCTTGTCCCGTCTAGCATGACCTTCTTACTAGTCAAGCACACACCAAGCGTCTCCTGTTTGCCATGCAGAAAGAGCAGCCCGCGCAGGACTTGGATGGCGATCAACGCGATCTCCGGTCGGGATAACACCACGTTATCTCGATGGAGTACATCATAAAGACTGGATGGCAGACGTTCCGTGATGATAACCTCCGTTGGGAGACCTGTGGCAGGTCGAGTTGGCTGTTGTGAGGCTGGTACCACCCCAAGAAACTGCACGAGGTTCTGTATCACGAGTTGGCGTTGAGCCACATACACATCAAAGCAGAGTCGTAGCTTGAATCCAACGCCACCGAGCAGGGAGATCAACGGAACTCTTACCGGATGTGGACATGGCGCGATGAATTCCTGGATCGTCTCGAGCGCTACTTCCCACAGCTTCTGTTTGAGCGCAGTCGAGCGAAACGAGTGGAGAACCACGGGAGCGCCACCACACAGCCCCTTGCGAACGTTCCAGTGCGGCGTCTGCGCCAACACCGCGTCTGCATCCTCCTCGAGCACCAGCTCGGAGCGGTCAAGCATCACGCCAGTCCAGGGTGTTGTAGACCCCATGCCGTCTCAATGAACAGCAGGAGTGTCGACTGTTGTCTGCTCTAGCAGTTGGGCACACACGGCTGTACGGAGGTGTTCGGAGCAGAAGCTCTCGTTTCACCTTCTTCACCAGAAATATATATAGCCTGATAAGCATGGCGTCTAGCGAAAGGGGTCATTTGGGAGTCCCGGGTGTTGGTCCTCCGCTCCTACCCTGAGGTGAACAGCGTCGACCAGACTGCGCTTTCATCGCCACTTCAAGCTGTGCACTGAGCTTGGCCGTCAAAATGCTCGCCTCGTGGTAACTCGCGGGCAGTGCGACCGGCATCGTCGCGTCAGCCTGCACACTCGTCTCACCTGCCGCGAGTTTGTCCATGTAGTGCACCGACCGTCGTAGATGCTGGAGCATCTTGGATGCGTACGTACCCATCTCATCCTGCATGCTCTCCTTCTCCTCCTGCTTCGCGGACTTTGGGTTTGCCTCCTGGGAGTCCTCCCCAGGCCGTGCAATCTTGGTTGCACCGGTATCATTAGACGGGATGCAGAACGTGACTCGATCCGCGATCTTGGGCTTCTGTTGTGCTGCATCGTATTCTTCCGTTCGTTTCTTGTCCGCGGAATCCGGCGTCTTAGTCGGTTCACCAAAGGCCAGCGACCGTCGCGACCGCTTGAATCGCGGGGTTCCATCGGATAGTGCAGCTACATCGCGCCGTTGTCCGTGAAGCGGTCGCTTCCCTGGGTTTCCAGACGATGGCGACGCTAGCGACGTCATACTCGCTGGTGGCAACGATCTGGCAGGAGATTGCTGTGTTCTGTGGCGATACGGACTCATCTGCAAGGACTCCATGCGTTTCTTGCGGCCGCTGAATTCCTTCAGTGCCCGCCACACCGTGAGCACAGGGTCCTTCATGCCGAAAGTCTTCACTTTCTCCACGGGCATTGCGCTCAGATCCCCCACGGTCTTGATCTTGTACCATGTGAAGAACGGCCGGAACTGCAGCGGGAAGTGCCTGTTGAGCTGTGAAATCCCCTCCGAGCAGTTCACCAGGTCGGGATATACACAGCCAGTGGAACTCAAGTTTGCAGGCTGCGACGGAGTCTGGGGTGAGTGTGCCGACATTTTCGGAGGCGCTGATCGGGATCCAGCTGGCCGCGGCATCTTTTGGCTGTCACACTCCGCATCCTGTGCATTTCCAGGTGCTGGGGTTCTATGTGGAGTCGTCGGCACGTCTTTAGCTGCGGTGGGGAGATGAGTTACTCCTTGCTGCTCCTTGCTTGATGACGATCTCGGTTCGGGAATATTGAGGCTTGACATTGCAGCTACTTCTTGGCTTGGGACGGGGGTGGAAGAAGTACTTCTACTCGATGCGACGCCTGCTTCACCTTGTGTTGTACTGTCAGCACCCGCACACGTTTCAGCAGGCGGATTAGCAGGTGATGCAAACCTTGTGGTGACTGAAGTGACGATCCCAGCACCTTGACGAGATTTTTGCAGCTCGAGCAACTGTAACGCGTTCTGGGGAGTGGCTTGAATCTGCTTCGAGGGTTTCAAGCACAACACCAGCAGCTTCTCCAGTAGCTTCGCACTTTCAGCATGTTCCCCTCCCTCCGTCCCGAGAAATGTGCGAGCAGCGTCGATTCCAGCTTCCACGAAATGAACCACCGCCTCAACACCTCGAGACAGTTCCCTATCGCAGCTCCTCATGGCTTTCACGAGCACATCCAGCACTGCTCGGAGTGATACGAGGGATGCTCGCTTCTCGCTTGCACTATGGCCAGTCGTGTCGCTGTCCACGTCCACCGCGAACTCGAGCATCAGCACCATCGCCACGCAAGGCAATGCGTTCGCCTTGAGTGAAAAGTCCAGTCGACAATCGGTAGCTTCTCTCCACTTGTCCAGCATCCCCACACACGCCGGGTAATGTTTCTCCACATGCTCCAGTCGCTTGGTAACGTTCTTGAGTGATCGGCTTTTTGGATGTAGCAGTAATGTGCCCAGGCCCTCAGAAGACTTGAACCCGGAAACGAGTGCCTCCAGAAGCCGTAGCTGCCAACTCAAGTCAAACGATACAGACAACTCGGACACTGATTCCTCTGACTCCTCCATCGACTGCTCTGTATCGGCGTTGCCAGGCTGAGCTTCGGCGATCACCACGCGTGGCGGAGAAACACCGAACGCAAAGTCCAGACAGAGACGCGACAACCGAAGGCGAAGTGCCTCAGCTGACTTGGAGCTCTTCGCGTCATCTTGACGTTGTTTGCTGGAGTGAAGCCGCGTGCACATGCCGCTCCACGTGGCCACCGCGAGATCACGGGACAGGCGTCCGTGGTAACTCGTTGCATCACCAGTCTGGCTCAACTTTTGCACCATGTCGAAGACATCCGGCAGGAGAAACGCGATCGCCAGCACATCGGAGCTGATCCGTGCACTCTTGACATTCTCAGGACCCGTTGTTCTTGGCGTTGAGAGCTTGGCAACGCTCTTGATGACCGTGTCATCCATATCCAGGACCAGTTGCGTGGATTTTGTAGCGTCCACCGATGTCTCCACCGCTCCGTCACCGTTTAGCGCGGATGGGTCTCCATCGTCATTTTCATTGTCTTGAATGCGCTTGTCGCCCACGACGATCGGCGTTACGTCCCACAAGCTTCTTGCGAACGTGATAAACTGCACAAGCTCGGGCGCCGAGGTCACTTCTTCACCGCCACTGTGACTTAAACGCACGCGGACGAGCGTGGCCACGGGCTTCATCACCATCTCGTTCAACCAGCGCTTCCACATTGGCACCAACGTCTGCTGCGCCGCCTCAATAGACCAACTCTGCGTTACACAGAAGGTGTTGAAGTCCTGCACCGCGACAACCACGATCTTGCGCCAAGAAGCAAAGGCCGCCTCCACCACATTGAGCAGCAGCTCGTCCTCGAGACAGACCAGGATGGGCCACACCAGCAGATGCACCACGGGCTTCTTGAATAGCCACTCTTTGCTCCTATGGAAGACGTCTACGAGCCCCGCCCACGTTTGCATGCTCAGCAACCGCACCGCTGCGTCTCCGTGCCTCATGCAGCCCTCAGGAACGTACAGCAGGCTGTTGAGTAGCGCCAAGTCGGTCGCCAAGCGGGTCTGCAACAGCGTCAACGTCAGCTGCCAGAGGTGTAGTGCCTCCTTCTGGCGCTCGTTGGCCATGTGTGTTTTCATGGTGGGCAGTGCATACGTCTGCATGCAGTGTTGTACCATCTCCAGCGTCGATTCGGACCACTTGGAGACGTGGCCACTGGCCTCTTGCAGCACCACACGCGCCTGCGTACGCGTCTCTGCTCGACTGCTCGAGATTCTGCTAGTCACAGGCTTGAACCAGATACTGAGCACTGTCGGATTGCGTGCCACTTGCTGTGGATACTTGAGCAGAAGCAGATGAAGGCCCTTGAGCGCCTGCAATTCGACTTTCTCAGACCCAACGAGCCATCAGAAAGCGTTAGTCCAGAGCGTAATGTCGCCGTGTCATGTGCGTGCAATTGCATAGTGCAGTTCGTACTTGTGCGCGACTTGAATGGATTCACGACGGCTTGCACGAGGCCCTCCACGGTGCGCGGCAGAAATCGATGTCGCGCTTCCTCGAAGTTCTGCATCGTTAGACACCAGAGACAGAGCTTGTACGTGGTCTGACGGGGTGCGCAGAGCATACATACGCAAGTACAATGTGGTACCAGCAATGTGAGAACGACGCGGCAAGCGGCAAGCGGCAACAGTCACGGGCGAGTATGCACATTTGCAGCAGCTCCACGAGCCGTGACGCACCTCTTCCTGTGTGGAGTAGAGCAGACGCACGATCTCCCCGAGGAAAAAGGATACCTGCGCATCCGGGAATACGGCGGCCATGCTCTTGTGGTGCATAAAGTACGAAAGCGAGCGCAGACACAGTTGCAGCACCTCCGGCAGCGTGGCGTGCTGCAGGTCGTGCCGGAATTCGCGCAGTAGCGCCGGCAGTTGCGCGCGGAAGAGCTGCACGGAAGCCTCACTGTCATCCAGCCGCAGCAGCTCATTGAGCGCTAGGTAAGAGTCCACGCGCGCCTCGAGGCCCTGCGATCGCGGGAAGTTGGTCTTTATGAGCGTCGCCAGAGCCGCCGCCAGCTCGGCCTCTGCGGTGGCCACCTCGCCCATTTCCATCTGGTCTTGAGAAGAAAATTGGCGGAGTAAAGCAAAACGAGCCGAACCGAGCCCAGGCGAGCCCAGACGAGCCAAGCCGAGTCGAGCCAATCCGGCGGTCGTTTCGCCGGCTTCAAGCTCTGCCGGATATCCGCCAATCCGAGCGACTGTCACCCCACTCCTTTGCCCCTCGCGTCCAATGAACCGACGGTATCTCGCTTTCCGAGCCGATGATTGGGTGTAATTTCCCGTCGGCATTTTTTTTCCTCCCACACACAACGTGCGGCCCGCCAGGAAGCAAAAAGCAGGAAGGAAGTCGAAGCGGAGACAATGGCGAGCGAAGACAAGGGCGGCAAGCCCTGGGACGCGGCGCTGGGCGCCGTGAGCAAGCAGCTGGACGACGCCTCCAAGAGCGTGCGCGAGGCGGCCAGCGGGCCCGTGAACCAGGCGCGCGAGACGGTGCTCTCCGAGGTGGAGCAGGCCAAGGAACTCACGAGCTCGGCGCGCACCGCCATCAGCAAGGCGGGCCAGCAGGCCTGGGAGAGCACGCAGATGGCCGTGGCGCCCGTGGTCGCCGTCTTCAAGCAGGCCGAGGGCGACGAGGGCACGCCGCTGCGCAAGTACATCGGAGCCGCGCGGGTACAGGTGAACCAGCAGCTCTACGAGGCGCAGATGGCGCTGGACGGAGCCAAGAAGACGGCCGACGCGCAGATGGGGCCCGTGCGCTCCGGGCTCGTGGTCGCGCAGCAGCGTAAGTATTTGTCTTGTCCTCTGTGTAGCAAGTGGCTACGTGTAGAGGCTGGAAGCCTCAAGATCTAGCTTTTGCTCTAACTACGTGTGCTGATTCCTGCCGACTGTTTTGGATCTGCAGAGCTGGTGAAGGCCAACGAGTTCCGTCGCGAGCACCCGGAAGTGGCGGCTGTGGGTGTGGCGGTGGCTGTGGGCGTGCCGTCGCTGCTTCTGCGTACGTTGACTCAATACGTTGCCAGTTTGCGGTGGCCCCATGACTCACATTTGCTCTTGGTTGTGTATTTGCAGGCGGCAAGTGGTCGGCTGTGCGCAACTCGGTGATGGCTGTGGGCGGTGCTGCCGCCGCTTGCTACGGCGCTGACAAGTGGGACGAGAAGAAGCGAAAGTAAAGCGTGCGGGCTGTGGCGCTGGTCGAGAGAGTCGGCTGACTCCAGAGCACTCGTTTGCGACGCGAGCACGGGGGACAGGAGCGAGTCGGAAGCATGTAAGACGGTGAAGAAATGGGCTCCTCCTTGATAGAAATGCTCGTGCTACTTGCTTCCTATTTGGACAGGACACTGGCAGACAAAGGCCTCGAGAAATGGTGTGTTGGTGCTTGCTGTGGGAGGTGTTCGACAGCGTGGGAGACTCGAACCGAAACTGCTTGCAGCGTAGAGACGCCTACAGCGCCGTGGGGATTATTCTTGGCGGTGCCAGTGGTTGGAGAAGGCTTTCAAGCCGTCGATAATGCTTGGCGAAGGCTGGACAAGACGCAGATGGGCGAGCTTCCGACACGGAACTTCATCTCGCAGTGGACCTACGACCGCAGTCAAGACCGAGACGCTTCGCACAAGGGAGGTACGCTACAATGGCGCAGTGTGAACCGCGTGGCAGTGCACAAGAGGCGGCGTCAGGAGCTTCAACAAGGCCTTGAAAGCGACCCCAGCGACCAGGAGGCCCGAGAAGTTTATGCAGAAGATCTGGCTTTTGTGCGCGGGCATCGATGGCAGAATCCAGGTGGGGGCGCGCCATCGTCGCCTGAACAGACCAAGCCTCCACGCAATGTACCACGAGCTCGTCCGCAGTCAGCGTCGCTTTATCGCCGGCCTCCCAACCGCGAGCTGAGCGCAGCTTCGACACATGCGAAGGACGCACGATTGCGACCTCAATCGGCCAAGACGCGCCGCCCGGAGATGGTCGACGTTGTGCTGGCTGCACAGACACACGCCCAGAGAGCAGCACAGATACCCGCGCACGTCAAGACGTCCAAGTGGGCGGAGATGCTGGCTCGAGGCCCCAGCTTCCAGCAGAGCAGTCTGCGTGAGCTGGAGATGGAGACTTATGAGCTTCTCCACAGCGCGCTGCAGAAGCGACAGCAAGCAGACAATAGTCTTCGCCCCAGACGTCGGCGACGGCGGCATAGCTTGACCAAAAGCAGTAAGAATCCTCCAGGAGCATCTGCAGTCGCCTGCGGCAGTGGCTTGCAACTCGCACGCAATCGGAAGCAGCGCCAACAGGAACACGACCGCCGAATGATGCTGGGCCTTGACCACAAGGCAGCGCAGACAAAGGAAGGCGAGCAGTCTACAGCACCGCGCACTAAACACGCAGCCGTACAAGATGAAGAGAAGCGGTTGATCCAGGAGAAGACCCGTCGGCGCACCAAACTGCTTGGCAAAGCTTCGAAGCAGCAGTATGAGGCAAAGGGCACGTCGAGACGGGACAGTCAGCAGTCGCAGCAAGGCCAGCAGCGACCTCTAAGCGCGCGTCGAGCTGTAAAGGCGTCGTTGGAGTCGTTTACGAGTTCGTCAAGAGCGTTGGACGGAGGGACAGGGATTAGCGACAGCAGCTACAATAACGCCGTCCAAGAGGTGCTCGCTGAGCGCAGCCCCCAGACGCAGCGCAACACACATGAAACCCAGCAGCCCATCACACAGCCAACGACAGCAAGACTGCGTACCCCACGAGGTGTATCTTTCAATCTACAGTCTGCTGGGATTGGCAGACGAATGCCATGGGAGACGGAGCGTCGGTTTTCGGGGTGCAGCATCGCCGCCAACATGATTGACAATTACGGAAAAGATCGGCTACAACGCAGAAAAGAGCAGTCGGAAGTGGCCGAGCTGAGAGCAACTAGCACTCGCCATTTTTTCACGAGAAGACGATCAGAGGCGGGCTTTGGTCACGTTGTGGAGTACAAAACAGGTTTTGGACATGGCGCAGACGAGAGACGGCCTCTCGATGTCGAGAATGATCCATCGAACACCTCTGATGTCTTCAGCTCAACACTCGTGGCACTTTCCAATGCAGATGTAGGTGGATGTGAATCGAGCGCTACTGCATTGAGTGCATGCTTGTCCACTCTAGGCGGTGAAAAAGACCACCAAGTTGATGGTTGTCTTGGAAATCACCGAGAGCTGGGTGATGCAAGAGTCTTGAATACGCACTCTTCGAGAGAGCTAGAAGTAGTTGGGCTGAGCCCCGATCCTACAGAAGAGCGCGATCAATGCGCCTCTGAGAGCACGGACGCGGACACCTGCCCAGAGAGGGGATTGCTCATCAAGTCTGGCAGTGTTGAAAATATAGCCGAACCATTTGGAGAAACAGCGCCCGAACATCTGGATGCGCTGAGTCAAGAGCGCAATGATCACGGAGAACTCGACGCAGATCGTCTAGATGGGGCACAATATCGAGACAATCAAAATGGGAAGGTTCAGAGCGACCATGAGTCGGAGGCTATGGGGCCAAAGTGTGAGACCGTCTTCCAGATAAACGAGTGCGGACGAAGCGACGAGTGTGATGACTCAGATCGGGTGGACAACGAGTTCAGTGACCACGCAACATGTGCAGATACGGAAGAGTGTCCTGGATCCCAGACGGACGAGCTGCAGGAGCTCGATGTGGATCGGCTAAGGCTGGAGACACCTCTACCGACAGCTATCCTGGAAAGTCGGGAGGTTTCGGGGTCTGGGGGTGCGGAAAACGATCTCAACAGTGAGGTGGCCATCCAAGCCATTTTACAGGAGAGGCTTGGTGGCTATATTAGCAGCTCTCTACAAGATCTGGACACGAGTGCGCTTGTGTGCCCCCACGGATTGTTCGGAGCTGAAGATCACACTCCCGGAGTGAAAAATGAGGACGGAGGAGGAAATATCGATCGAACAAGTCTTGAAAGCTGTGACGCCGATGTGAACGTTCAGACGTCCAAGAATTCAATCACTGGGACGCCAAGCCCGATGTCTCTTGAATACGATGGAACCAATGAGCATACAGTGGCAATACAGGGTCCGCTGATTGACTCTGTTTGTGTTGAGCACGCTGATTGCATTACAGACAACGATCCTGCCAGTCCAGAATTGTTAGTGAGCGTGGAACAACATGACCACGATGAATCCAACGACGATGACCACGACGACACCGAAAAGTATACTTGGGATGGCGATGGCGATGGCGATGGCGATGGCGATGGCGAT
>JAADYJ010000192.1:0-31850 GCA_023338205.1 Halophytophthora polymorphica | reverse complement strand
CCATCAACCGCTCGGCCGAAGCGCAGGCCCAGGCCGCCGAGGCGGCTCGAGCACGCACCCCGCGCTCCGAGAACATGTGCCAATACCGTAGCAGGCCCTGCTCCAACCCTCGCGCGCGTAAGAGGAACGGCGAGCTGCACAAGCTGTGCGACTCCCACCGCGAGCGCGCCAACGAGACTCAGCGCAGCCATGATGCCAGGAAGAGAGAACGTCGGCCCCTAGAGCGGCAGCAAGGAGTAGTGCAAGTACAGGCACAACAGGACGAGACCGGTGCCTCTGGAAACCAGTCCGAAGGCGACAGCGTGGGAGCCGTGGAGCAAGACGATCCGCCGGGCGTGCCGCAGCTCGAGCTCCCGGAGCCGCTGCCAGTATCGCATAGTCTCTCCACGCACCCTACCTTGGACGATTGGGAGACCGAGCTGCTGCTGGAGAACACCCGTGACAGCAAGTGACCGAGGGCGCGAACGCATCGCCTACAAGTTCGACGCCTTCGCTTGTACGTCCTCAATTCCACCGATGAATACTCGATAATGCTCACTGAATGACTTTTCCGCCAAGAGACCTCATCCTGCTTTCGCGTTGATCAGCATAGACACTCGCATCCACTCAGCAAGAGCATCCGTGTGCGCCATGTTCTCAAGCGTGAAGCCCTCTGGGAGCTGGCTTGCCATCTTGACCGCTTCCGTTGGTCGCCTCCACCATGTGCACGGAGGTCTCAAGAGCAAGGTTCCTGTCCCCGAACGGTCATGCGAGCCAAAGGCACAAGCCACAAGCCACAAGCCGCCAGACCACCCTCTACCGGCAATCCCTTGCACGCGTAGATGACCGTGCAGTGCAGACCTCACGCTGTCAAAGCCAAGTGTCGGGGCATCTGTGGCGTCAGTCTCTTCCTGGCGCACGGACACTATCCGCCACCTTGAAGTGGGAGAGCACTCACGGTCTCCGTTGCTCGCCTCACCCGCTGGGTCGGACGAAGGGAGAGGTGAGGCGAGCACGTGCAGCGCCTCCCCTGGCTTTGATGTCTGTCAAACAGACGAGTGTGATTCAGAAAAGCAGGTAGGAGGATCTAGGACGCGTCTGGTTGGCTGAAAAGGTCGCCACCGCCCAATCAGCGAGCGAATACGACCAGCGAGTCCAGCTCGACGCGTATCTGCTCGCGTGTCTGTGTGTCCTCGGTTGTCCATGATGAAGCTACAGGCTCCCGTTTCTGCCGGCCGGGTGGTGGTCCTTCGTGAGTTCCAACCTTGAAGAGGCTTTTCAGAGAGCGGCGCAAATGCCAGCGAGAGGTTGCTCGGTACTAGTATCTCGAGATCGCTGCAGCGAGCGCGTCGTAGTGCTAGTGCTCCACACTTTCCAATAGGACGACGAGTGCCAGGCAGACGCGGCCCTGCACACATCGGCGTTCTCCAGCTACGCTACCCACTTGTAGTGAGGGCAGGGCAGCGCGAACCAGACCCGCAGATGAGCTCGCACCTCAAATTCGTCAATGCATCTCGAGGAGACCGCCACGGCGCCGCGCATCAAGACCACGGCCATGCAGAGCGGCGCGTCTTGTGCACTGCAGCCACGGCGTTCTATGGCTGCAGCCCAGTCGAGCGGCGTCGTTCCCATCTCGATCCACGTTGATCAGAGCAGCGTGACACATCAGCCGTACACCAGCCGCTGATCACCTTTGACAGGGGAGACCCCCGCCACCTTCAGACCGCTCTCTGCCCAAGCGCACGCAGACGCGAAGAGCACAAGACAACGCGGGCAAGCAGCTCGCCATGGTGCCAGCCACGTCTGCGCGCCAGAGCGACAGCAGCGCGCGCTCGTCCTTCACGCTGGACGAGAAGCGGCGCGTGCTGCAGTTCTTCGCGGCCTGCGAGGACATGCGCGCCACCGTCGCGCACTTTTACCCGGAACTGCCGCCCGAGCATTACGACTCGCGACGCAAGGCGGTGCTGCGCTGGCGGCGGAGCGCGGCGGAGATCGAGCGCGGCTGCTCGACGCGTGCCGCCGCCCAGCGCAAGAAGATGCGGGCGCCCAAGCGCGACAGGCCTCAGCCGCCGCGGCCGCGTGGCCTCGGGCCGGAGGAGAGCCTGGAGGCCGAGGCGGAGCGCGCGTGGCGGGCGGCTCGGGAGGCGGCACTGCCACCGCCAGCCAAGCGCCAGAAGAGGCCCAAGCGAGCTCCAAGCTGGCAAGACGCGACTGTGGAGCAGCAGAGTGGGCGTGGAGAGGCGCGACACCCAAACGAGACTGCTATGGGCTTAGACGAGTTGATCTCCAGCGCCATGGAGCGTCTACCGACCGCCGATTCGACTCGGGACGTAGTGTTCACCAGCACGGAAGAGGCTGGTAATGTGCAGAACGACTGGGAGACTGGAGATCAAGTGCACGAACGTGAAAGGGGGTTTGCAGAGCGCAGTTCGATGACTGGCAAGGGTGACAGCACGGGGAAGCGGTACTCGTTCACACTGGACGAGAAACGGCGCGTGCTCGAGCACTTTGCTCGGGGCAAGAATGTGCGGGCGACCATTGCACACTTTTACCCAGACTTACCTCCAGAAGACTACAACACGCGGCGGCAGGCCGTGTACCGGTGGCGGCAGGCCCGGGAACAGATCCTGGCCGGCTGCAAGGACGAGAAGGCCAGCGCGCGCAAGAAGATGCGGCCACAAGGCATCACCAGTCGACGCGAAGCCTCGCAGAGTCCTCGTCCACTTCGGCCCGAGGAGGCAGTGAATCGACTGGTGACGTCGGTCAACAAGGTGGAACGTGCGACGTTCAAGCGGAAGCAAAAGCAAAAGCACACGCAAAGGCAGAAGAACGTACCGACCGCCATCAGTCTGCCACTTCTCCAGCAAGCGGCACTGGCAGGCCAACACCAACTGGACATACTGCTCTTCTCAGCATTGGGCCTACCGCCGACGGCTCGGTTTCCTGCGGACCAGTCGACTCCAGCCGCTCCTGCTGCACCTCCACGGGTCGCTACTGCCCCAGAGGTGGCAAGCGTGCATCCGCTTGAGTGCGGCGAGACCCAGTTTGCAATACGCCGGCGGAGAGATTGGCAAGGGCAGCCATGACTCACTGGCAACGGATCATGCGTTGACCGCCTCTGGTTTGAACGGACTTGTATCTTCCGCGCTCAAGCTTTTTGACTATCGAGCTGGCTGCCAGCAATTAGACCAAGCACCCGATTCTGCGGCTCTGTAGCCACCGAGACCCGAGGAGGCAAGCTACGGGGCGTTGGGGGCGCTCTTCTTCACGACTGATGTCTCGTCGGTGATCTCATCTGGGCCGTAGGCCGTACCCAGCTGCTGGTCGTGGTCCGGGTTGAGTACTACGATCGTTGCGGTCTTCTTGCGCTTTGGCGCTTGTGCTGAGGCTTCGGTTGGCGGTTCGGGGGAGATGCTGCTACGGTGCACGTTTGCTGTGGTTTGGGGCTGATTGGCTTGGGCTGTCGCATCTCCCTGGCCGTTCTGGTTCCCCGGCATCAAGCTGCTGAAACGACGACAGCGGAAGGTGTAGCCCAGCGCCACGTAGAGCAAGTAGGTGAGTCCTTCGTCCGCCACGACGGAGCTCCACTGCCACGTGCGCTGTGTGGCGTCGTTCATGAGTCCCACGACTCCAAACATGCAAGAGAGGAAAATGTATGAGGCCAGCAGCGCGTGGAACCGGCGAAAGAGCATGAACTTGATGTGCACGGGCGTGTGCCGTGGGTCCAGACCCAGGTCACGCACGAGGGCGATCTGGTACTTGAGCATGTTGATGTTGAAGGCCGAGTTGTACCAGATCATGAAGACCACACAGGCCCAGGAGATGCCCCAGACGAGTACGACCGTGAGGTGCCTCTCTTCCGAGTGCTTGAGCACCACGAAGGACAAGGCCCAGAGCAGCGTCACGAAGCGGATCCACTGCGACTCGCGCACGGGCAGCGCCTGGCGCGTGATCTTCCAGCCTTTGGCGACAAGCACGATCACCTCGCCAGACACCGCCAATGCCATCAACTGCGCCACAATGGCCGCATTCAGCACAAAATCACGCATTGTGCCCTTGAAAGTACTCTTTGTGGAGAGTGACACGAACATCAGTGCTGAGTAGAACGCCTGCGTTACCGGCACCAACTTCATCTTATGCTGCAATTCCACGACGGCATCGTTCGCCGCCGTGCGGATGTGCACGAGCCACACGACGCAGCTAATGCCCCACACTAGTGTGCTGATGCCGTAGAAGGTCGTGAGATAGTCAGTAACGTCACCTAGGCACTTCCCGTCGGCCGTGCAGAGATTCATGAAGGCGACACCATGAAGCGTTGGCGGCAGTGGCGGTGGAATAACGCACTGCTCAGCTTCCGCGACCAGTGTTACATCTGCAGAGATGGACGCCGGGTAGTTTTGCGGGCAGTAGAAGCACGCTTGCGAGTTGGTGTCACCGACGACAACTTGGGCAGAACCTGGCGGGTTGTCGAGACATGACCGCAGGATGCCATTGTGACCTCCGACAGTCTCACATGCATCGATGAAGAAGTAGAGTGTGGTCGAGCGCGTGGTTGTGGTGCTACTGCTTCCTGCGCCACCGATCTCCATCTCTGACGCAGTTGTTGGCTGCGTCTTCAACTTGGAGAACTTGGTCGCGTCATCATCGACGGACGCGGTGATCAACTTGAAGGTCCGATACGCAAAATCGTCCGATGACTCGTCCTCGAGCGGGAAGGAGCGGCAATAATACCCCAGCGTGCGGTTCTTCATGGCGCAGTACGGTGGTGCGTAGTCATAGCTCATGCCGCGAATTGACTCGGACTGCACGGGGTTCAGGAAGCTGTCTACGGCCTCTTTGTCACAGGCCAACAAATACAGCATGACTCTGTCTTTGTCGGCTTGGGGCACCGCGATCGTGAGCATGAGGTCCAGCAAGATCTCGAAGTAGCCGTCGCGTCCGAGATCAAACTGGGCCAGGTACTGCAGCCGCAACGAGTAACTCTCGATCATCACCTCGTAGCTGTAGTTGGGGTTAGTCGATGCGGTCGCCACCGCGGATGTGGAGAGTACGGGCGAGGCAGCGCGAACCATTGGAAGCAGAACAAGCAGCAGGGACCAACCAACCAGAGCCAAAGTTCTCAGAGGTCTGCGATCGCAGCGGCCAAAGACGGCTGCCGATACTGTAGACGCCATCTGTGTGCCACGGTGTCGCAGCCAAGTCGAGTTCGGAGTCTACGGCGAACTGGCGGAACCGAAATGGGCACACTACAGGCTCAACATAGTACGTCGAGTGTGCCTGAAAGTTTGCTAGAAATAGTTCTCGTCCTGCATGTTGCCAAACCGCGCGATGAGCTTTGAGGCGCTGCTCTAGTGATTGCCGATTGATTGATGGGGAACATTCGCAGTGGGGCGCGTACTTTGCAGCAATATTAAACTACTCTTGGCACACCTTGTCACCCGAGACGCTGAGAGCGAGGTCGTGCGGGAGATCCTTCTCAGCCCTCACGCTTACAAGCGACTTTAATCTGCCGTTGAGAACCGACCTCGGAGCCATATGTGACGCCTAGAGACTGGACGCCATCTGGGTGCATCACGATAGTAGTCCATGTCGAAGAGCGCTGACGCGATTGGCGCCTGGCGGGGGGACGAGCGTCGACTGGAGTGCCCGGATTGACCTTCTGCGGGGAAACGCTGAAACTCCGACAGCGAAAACTGTAGGCCAAATCGACGAATAGCAGGAAGGAGAGCGTGTCGTGCGACTCCATCGCAATCCAGGACCAGACCGGACGTTGGGAGTCCTTAGAGAAGCTCACGACGGCCAGAATGACACAGCCCGTCACAAAACGACCCACGACAGACTGGAGACTTCCGAATAGGTCCATTTTGGTCTCCAGGGACGCGATCGTAGCGTGCAACCCCAGGCGAGTGGCCATCCTGGAGCGACCACGCAGCATCCTGATGTTGACGGTTGTGAAGTGCCAGGCCATGCCGAGGACGGCCGCTGACGAACCCATCCAGGCGAAGCCGAGCCAGGCAACGCCCGTTTCCCACTGCCGAAGCACCACGAAAGACGAGGCCCAGAGTACTACCACGGTGTAGATCCACGGGGCAGCCATGTTCGAAACCGAGTGCTGTGTGATCTGCCAGCCATTCGCCAGGAGCAAGACTATCCCAGCCGAGTACGCTAGAGCTTCGACCTCAGCCAGACTTGTTGCAATCACGAGAAACGTTGGAGCCGTGTGCGTAAGAGGGTCTTTGGTCAAGTGCAACGCAAAACTGAGCGCAGAATAGAGCACCTGGAGCAACGGGATAATTCCCATCTTGCTCTGAATCACAATTGGAACCTCTGGAGGCGCTCGATGTACGTGAGCAGCCCATCCAATTGCGCTTAGTACCCAGACGAGAGTGCTAATGGCGTAGAATGCCACAGGAAACTTGCTGGTGCTGAGTAGGCACTTCCCACGGGCAGTGCACAAGTCAATACGCATGGAACCTTTCAGCACTGGAGGCATTTCCACCGGAACGACACAGTCGCTACGCGCCATCGGAGAGCTCGAGGGGCCCTGTTTGAGGCAGTAGAAACACGGCGTTGCCTGGGAATATGCCGATCCAGAACCAGTCACGTCGCTGGACTGGCCTGGGAGTCCGAGGCACGACCGGATAATGCCCTTCTCGCCTCCGACAGTCTCGCACGCATCGATAAAGAAGTGCAGAATGGTCGAGCTCGCATCGCTCGCAACGCGAGAGAACTCTGGCTGGAGAAGGGTTTCGTTGAGCATTCCGGCCACGACTGCATCTGCTTGGTAGACAAGGCTGTCATTGGTGAACGTGCTCTCCAGTGGGAAGGACTGGCAGTAGTACTCCAGTGTCCGGTCGGGCATGGCACAGTATGGGGGCACATAATTCAATTCCTTGGTCTCCACTTGTGACGGGAGGTTCAGCAGCGCGGCAGTGGCTTTTTCGCCGCACGCCAGCAGGTACAGCATGACCCGGCCATCGTCTGCGTGAGGCTCCGACATAGTAAGCGCGACGCGAAGGGAAATCTTGAAGTCGCCGTCACGTCCGAGATCGAACTCACCGAGATAAGGGAGCGGCGATTTGGAGCTGTCGACGTCGATCTCGTAGCTGACGTCGTTGGCTTGGGTGAGGGAGACAATAGAGCACGAGAGGAAAAGGGGGAAAGGCACCAGCCAAGAGCGGCATCGGTTTGACAGCGACATGTGTCGCTTAGCGCTGTCGTCACGAAAAATGTGGCAAACGGACTTGAGCGCGCGAGGCCACCAAATCTTGTCCGATTGCTTCACCAAAAATAAAGTGGATTCAGTGACCGCCACGAAAGACGAGGTCCATTCTGTCGGCGAGATGATCCATAGAGCCCTCCCCACTCTCAGACAGTTGTTGCGAGACAAACCATCTTCCGATGAGTAGTACAAGCCGCGAACACCAGGTCAAACGAACCCTTGCACCAGAATTGCCCCAGTTGAAGGTATGTAGTTTGGCTATCCGTGACGAGCCCGCAAGCGTGCCATCCGCGTCCTCGATCCGTATCATGGGTGGCGAGTAAGTCATTTGCGATATCAGGACGAGTATGGCGGTGAAATACAACCGCGAGCGGTAGCCACAGCAGTGGCTAAGCACGAGCCAAAGCCAGCAAGGCCCGTATCGCACGGTGACTTCTCGAGACATGACCGCTGGCTCCCTCCTGGCTGCCCGCCGCCTCACAGTTGTTGATATGCACGACGAACGAAGCCGAACTGGTGCCAGTGATGTCACTGAAAAATTAATAAGCGCAAGTTGCTGGACTACAATACCATATCCCGAGTCAAGCACCGCCTTTAGGGAGCGGTACACAAACTAGTTGGACGACGTTTGCTCGAGCGCGTAGGAGGACAACATAACTCGAGAGTACGGTTGGGCATGCGGCAGTACCGCGGCACATTGCAACGCATCGAGCTGATCATGTCATCGGGATCTCGGGCATACGAGTACACCAGTAGTTACGAGATGCGGTTCTTGCCACCTTCAAGCATCCCGAAAGTGAGTTCCACGAAACCTTGAAAGTGCTACCGCGACTTACGTCGTAGTTTTTGAACGCCGCGTAGATACTGTGATTGTCATCAACCGGAGTTGAGCACAGTCGTAGCCATGCCAACAGGACAAGGTAGTGCAGACAGGTAGGTAACCCGCAATGCCTGTGGTGGTCCGGAGGTGGCATCACTTCCGGTGGATTGAACGCTGCCGGCATCCTTGATTTCCCGATGATCAAGGTGCCGTGACTGCCAAATCGGGGCGATTAGGTTCATGACCGCGGACTTTCGCACATCTCCAGGGCGACGCGCGCTCAATCTGTTCTTGGGTGTAATGGGTGGAAGGAAGTACGTGCAACAAGGTGGAGTGCCTGCATCGTTTGTGAACTTCAGTCGGGATGGCACAAAACCCGACAGAGCTTGGAGCCACGCCGTGTCCGTTGCCGTAGACGAAAAATCGGCACTCCGACATTGTGCTGCTGCGGACCCTGGAGTCTCGAACAAGCCCAACAACAAGGTTAACAATGGGCTGGTTAGCAGAGGAGACGTTTCGACAGCGAGAATGCGTTCCCGTCTTCAATCCATCGAGTGCGGCACGGGCAATATCTTGATACACGCTATCGACCATATCAACACGAACCTGGGCAACACGAGTCTCCGGCCCTTGGTGAAATGCAGGACATTCTCCACGAAATGCTCTCGGGTCAGCACCTCATCCGTCTCCGTTGTAGATCACACAGTCAATTTGACTGAGTCAAGGAGGTGCGAAAGTGGCACTACCACCCGCCAGTACTGCACTTCACGTCGGGTGCCACAAGATGCTCCACCCCAAGCAGAAGATGTCGACGAAGAAACGGATCGGCGTTGCGACTCATCCACTCCGGCCTGATCGAGGTGCATGGCGAATCCAGCAGCGAACTCCGTGTCGTACGTCCAACGGTCCGGTTGCTCATCGAGGAACTAACTCGTCGAGGTGCTCGCTGAATCACCACGTAGTGGCATCAACCAGGGTCACAAGACCCTGTAGAGGCCATCTGAAGACACACAGGCACGCAGGACGAGCTCCAAGGCGCTTGTAGTCCTCATCTACCACTTCCTCTCCTGGGCACAGCATCTGACGTCTGGCATTGATCATCGGTAAGGATTTATTCCATTTCGGTTCATTTCGCGTATAAATATACCACGGCGGGCTTCTTCCTCGAGTCTGTCTTCCGCTGGACGCCATCTCCTGGGCCGTGCGATCCCATGGCCGCCGTGTGGCTCATACCACCGTGCTGCCGTAGAGTGTGAAGGCCAGCTCGGCCTCGGCGCAGGCGGCCACCTTCTTGGACTTGGCCATGCGCGCGACGCCGTCGCCATTGCCACTGACACGACCAGCCCCGGCCTGCACCTGCATGACGCGCGCCAGCACACGCTTCTGCGACCGCCGCTTGGACTCGAGCTTGCGCTGGTTCTGGTTGGCCTTGGCGCGGTGGCGCTCGCACAGGTTGTGGCGGTCGCCGTTGCGCTTGATGGCGCGCGGGTAGCCGCACTTCTTGTTGCGGTAGCGACACAGCAGCTCGTCCTCGGCCGAGGACGACGGCGGCGTAGAGCACAGGGACGACGGAGCGAGCGGCGCCAGGACGGAGCCCGACGGCGACAGCGTCTCCATACGCGCGGACGGCGCGCGCAGGGGCAGCATCCGTGCAGCCGGCAGCTGGAAGTGGCCGTACTGCGGGTACCGCGCGGGCTGCAGCGCCGTGGCGGCCGCCGTGAGCAGACTGATGGGCGGCAGGCGCGGCGGCGCCGACGCGGCCACGGGCGACGGCGCCGACACGGACAGCATGTGCAACCCGGATCTGGCGCGCGGACTTGTGCCGGCGGCCCCCAGCTGCGAGGCCAGAGTCGCCGGCGGCTGTGCCAGCGGTCCGCTGGCCTCGCGCTTCACGTCCGCGTGCAGGTCCAGCAGCGGCAAGCCGCGGCGTGCGTCTTCGCCGCCATCCTCGTTCGCGTCGTTCAGCAGGCGCTCCATGGTGCAATCGCGGCCGAAGGGGGTCCGAAGAGAGCGGGGAAGCGGGGGTCTGACGCGCGAAGCAACTTGCTCAGTGAGCCCTGCAGCGAGCCTCGCCTCGCCTTGGAGATCCCGTCGTCGGGCTTCCGGTCAAGTGCGCCTGGTTTTGCTCGCGACGTGCCACACGCGACTGGTGCCACTGTGGCTGGTTTCTCTCCATCTTCGGATGCACCTCCAGACCCGATGTGTCGCGTGTCGACGCCCGATTAGATGGAGGGCGGGCCTACTACCTTTAAGAACGCATGGATTGCGAGACCGCATTCCGTATAGTATAGAAACCAGCGGGAGCGAGGTGGGCCGATATCATCTGGCGAAGAGAGGCTCCTTCTCTGCAGACGTACAGCGCAGATACAGCCAGGAGCTGCCAATGCGAGGTGGGCCCGATCAGCTCAGCCCGGAACTCCGGCCGCGCTGATATCCCAGGACGCGCGACGCAGGCCAAGTGCCCCCACACGGAAACCTTGAAGCGGAGGGGCATTGTTGACAGCTCGGTGTCAAAAACCCTCGCTTCCAACCGCTTCCAGTCAGGAGCCCTTTTTCTGGCTGATAAATGAGGGTTCGCCACCTGATTTTCGCCCATCTCGGATATCAGGCTCGACCGCGGATGGGAACTCGAAACAAGCCATTTTCGACGTCGCGAGACCCAAACAACTTTTCGCTCCTTCTCGACACTCGGCGAGATGGCGCCAGGCACTTCTGCGCTTGCCTCCGTAGCGCCCTAGATTAACACCGCCCAGCTTGATCGCTGAGCCATACCGAGCACCGCCGCGACAAGGTTTCCCAGCGATCTCCTGCAAGCGCTTACATCATGTTCAGATGCTTCAAGCACCGAAATGATCCCGAAGAATAGCGGAGTCAGAATTGCGCTTTTGGTAGCAAAAATAGACTTCACTTGTAAATGCCATATCATTTCGCGAATCTACCTCGCGAGGTGGTAGATTTTGGCTTGGAATCGCGCCACACGTCTGGCTGTTATTGCTACTCCGGCGTAGATTTTCAGCCACTGCCCTATGGGTTAATTCAAACCCCGGGTTCCTCGGTACTCCCAGGATGAGTCTTTCTGGGTCGGCCAGCACCAGAAGCGATCCGCGTGCACGGGTATTGCGTCGGTTTGACTCGTGTGAAGGACCCTATCATGTCGTTGCATCAGGCCAAACCGCGACGATCAAATCGCGCGCGCAGGTTAACGTGAACCACTCCAAACGACCAGGCCTTGCTGCACCGCCTCCGTTGCCTTGTACTCGTCTCGGTTGACTTGTTGAACGAAGCTTTCGTAGTTCTTGTGGAACCAAGTCCGGGTTCTGCGCGTCCACTTCCAAACGAAGATGAAGGCCATCAAAGTCTCGGGTTCGGAGCAGTGGCGTCTGCAGCTCTTGCAGGCGGAGACTGCCCCCATTGCCCCCACTGCCCCCACACTGACGCATTGCAGCAGGACCTCGTCGTCCAGCTTCATATCGCAATAAATTGGAGACGAACATATATATTTGATACGTGCACCATCCGACGAAGTCGCCTTCGACTTGATCAAAGCGACGAACTCACTTGTCCAGGCTGCAGACCCCATCTTTCGGCATTGAGTTAAAGCGCTCCAAAATCGCGGCTCGATTGTGTTGCCAACAAGTCTCCATTCGTCGCCAACTTTGCATTGATTCGTGTGTATGCGTGTGTTTTACTACTGGCATCGCAGCACCAGCGCGAGCTCGCCTCGGTGTCTCCAGTGAGCGCTGCGAATCGCTCGAGCGTCGTCATGACTGCTGTCGCATAGTTCCTCACTGATTCAGATGATGCATGCATTCTCGCTGCAAGCCTTGCTTCTGCAGTGCTCAAGATCGCTTGCGATGATACCTCGCGCTTGCAGCTACAAGGTAATTCAACGTTGTCTACGTGTTGCAACCCTGGTTCACCCGAATTTGTATGCCGCCCGAACTTGCATGCCATTAGCCATGCAGCGATGGGAGCCTCGCTGGTGACGCAAAGCTTAGTCTCGAGACAAGGCAATCTTCGATATCGACAAAGCAAGACACGTGGTGGTGCTTCCTGAAAACCGAACTTTGTTAAATATACACCATTCTCGGCGTCGTGGTGTTCTCGGCCGGCGCTTCAAGAGGACCATCCGGCCCATACGCTTTCCCCCGTCACTTCAATAGCGCATGCCGCCGCGGGAAGGCGGCGACGTGCCCTGGGTACTGGTCGAGCTCGGGGACCAGTCGTCGCTGTGCACTCTGTGCGTGTGTATGCTCCAGTGTGAACTGAATGCAGGACTGCTAGTCGTGGCACTGCTGGCAGGGCTCGCAGCCACAATCTCCGGGCTGGGCGGCAGGAATAGCGTCACCAACGTGGAGATGTCTTCCGCTTGCAGCGGCGTCGGTGCGGACAGCGGCTCATAGAGCGCATCCGTGTCAATGACTGGTGCTGGGGTAATCAGCGGACCTGGTGAGCGCCTGGCGGCCGCTCTGGACCTGGGCGTGGGGGTCACAACGGACGTCAGCGCGCCCTCCTGCTGAGCCCGTAGAGCCTGCTTCTGGAGCCGCTTCCGCATGTCAAGACGTCGCTGGTTGCGGTTGGCGTTGGCGCGGTGCATGGCGCAGAAGGTGTGCAAGCCGCCTGTGCGCTTGACAGCGCGCGGGTTCAAACACTTCTTGTTGGCATAGCGGCACAGCACCTGCTCGGGTGCGCAGGTGGTGCTGGAGTCCACGACCCGGCGCCGACGCTTGGGTTTCGTGCCGTTGCCTTGCTGCTCCTCGCTTCGGTCGCGTTTGGGCTCGCGCTGCTCCTGTTCGTCCTGCTCCTGCTCGGGCTGCCGCTTCATGTCCCTCTCGTGTTGCTCGGGGTCGTGCTTGGGCTCGCATTGGTCCTCCTCCTCCTCCTCCTGCTGCTGCTGGGACTCGAGCTCGGGTTCGTTCTGTGTGAGGCATTGCGGGGGCTTGTCGTCCATGTGAATCTCAAAGGTGCCGAGGTCAAGCACCCACATCAGTGCAGCCTGCGGATTGGACTGGAGCGCGCAAAAGCAGTAATGAGCGCGGCTCGTGGGCTGCCTCGGTGTGGGGAGCCTCGGCCGGCGGCGCGAGAGTTGCCGTGACGTGCTGCAGCCGGCGTGCAAGAGAAGCCTCGAGGACTCGAGAGCGAAGCCATCGGGCAATGCTGGCACCTGTCGAGGCGTCCTGCGGGCCCCGGCGTCCCTCCTCAAGAGCGCCCGAGCCAACGTTCGCCAGGAATCAACCGCTGAGCTCCAATTTTTGCTACAGGAATCAAGTGCAGCGCGGCCACCGCCTGTCAGAAGTTAGTAATTTGCACTCATGATATTCACCACGCGCCATACATTCGCACCGAGAGCCTCGGGAGCGCTCCGAGTCTGCATAAGGCGAGCCAACTAGTACTGCGTTTAGGGGCCTTGGTGGCGAGATAGCAGCAGTTCATGGCTCGGCGCCACCCTTGGGCTCCAGCTCCGGCTTGTCCCCTCGGTCGGTGCCGCGCCAACGGATGCTGCAAGCACGCGAGCGTCTCGGGGCCCCCAAACTCACTTGATACATGGCGAGCGCAGGCATGAGGCGGCCTAGTCCTCGAGTGTCGCCGTCGCCCAGTCGGCGGGTGGTCATCACGCGAAGGCGGCACTAGTGCAGATTGGCAGGTTGTAGGTTGCAGCTCCGGCGTCGAGGCGAGGAAGAGTGAGTGGCAGCGCGATATTTGAACGAATTCAAGCCCGCGGCGTTGAAAGGCGGACGATTTTTGCCGCGGTCGACATGTGATCCGTCGTGGTCCACAAGGTCCGATGCCTAGGATCGAGAGCTGGTCTACTAGGTAGCGCGGCCGCCCCGAGTCATCCGCGGGAGCGCGGTGCCTGACCCCGACACTTCCTGATGGATTTGTGGTGCCAATGTCTCTCTCTCTCTCTCTCTGCGGCGGTGTATCGCAATCGGCAGCCCCTCGTCCGAGGCCATGTGTCCGGCACGACGGCAATGCTGGCGGCGTCGGCTCCGAGCTCCCCGCATTCCGCTGCAAGCCGGTTTAGACGCTCGACGACAGCGCGCCGCAACTCGCCGCACAGATGGCTAGAGCACTCCGTCGTCGTTTAGAGTACTCGACCCTGCTGCGCGGCTATTCAAGATCGAGTTCGTTTCCCTGCCTATCGGCACCATCGGTGTCTCGAGGTCGTCTTCGGAACCTAGAAGTGCCAGGATAGCTACACCTGCATCTGCATCTTCAGCTTCAGCTTCTGAATCCTGAACCTCACCCCAATGCCGAGCAGCGATCGCATCCGCGTGTACCCGAGCGTGCAGGCGTTCAGCAGCGCGCCGGACTCCTGGCTGGGCTCTCGCCACCAATCCCGAAGAAGATCCGTGCCCACGGCGGCGGCTGGGCAATTGGCACGCGACACCTGCCCTGCGAGTCGAGCCGGCCGTCGCAATGTGATTCGTGCGACGTTGAAGCCGTCCCTAGAGCGCTACAGCGCGCCAGCCGCCGAGGGCCCCGCATGGTGGCGTCCAGCGGGTCAAATGGCGTCTGTTGCGGTGGAAGTCGAAGCGGGTGCCAGCCCTCCACCTGTCGGTCAGGCGCTCGCTCTCCCCTATGGTCTGCGTCAGGCGGCGCATGCCAACAGGCCCGAGCTCAAGGCGCGAGGCACACCGCGTTCTGCCGCCTATCCGACAGCTACCCAAGCGGCTTTGGCGCTGCAGATTTCGGCAGCCATGGCACGATCGCACAACGCGCGACACGGGGGGCGATGGCGCTGAGATGGCTACTCGGCCAGTCGCTCGCGCTTCCGAGAGCCCATCTGACGATAGCGCCGCGATGGAAAAACCGGCCAGCGCTCGCGATCCCCATCCGACTCGTTTCTCCAGGGAAGAAGACTTCCGACTCGCGGTCTCGCGGTCATTCCCGAAAAAGCGCCGGCTGTAACTCGACCCGCGAGCAGCAGAAAAGACTCACGGCAGCGCCGGCCGCCGCTCAGATCCCGGACGACCATGACCCGCTTCTCTGCCTGCGTGGCGCTAGTGGCACTGGCCGCGCTGGCTGCCACCGAGCCAGTCACCTCCCTCGTGGACCCCATGGAGGTGGCCGCGGCCGCCAACGACCTGGCGGCCACTACTGCCAGCGACGTGGCCGACGCCGCCTCTGCCACGACCTCCAGCGACGTGGCCGACGCCGCCGCCAACACTGCGGCCGCCGTGTCCGACAGCATCTCCAACACGACGGTCACGGACGTGATCAGCGCCGCGGCCAGCGCCGCGTCCAGCGCCGAGGACCTGGTCAAGAGTGCCTCGAGCTCCGTAGTGGACGCGGCCACCAGCGCTGCCACGGACACGGCCGAGAGCGCCGTGGACAGCGCCACCGACACGGCCCAGAGCGCAGTGGACAGCCTCGTGGGCACGAGCTCCAGCTCCGCGTCGGCCTCGGGCTCGTCGGCCTCGACGCGTGCCGTGCCGGGCCTCGTGGCCGCTGTGGCTGTCGCCGGCCTGCTCGCCCAGTTCGTGTGAGGCCGCAGCGCCCGCTTTGTGTCGTCGCCGAGTAATTGCGCATGAACCCCACCAACTCGAATGCCAACCGTGGTGTGTGTGGCCTTGGCGCCTTGCGGTCTATAAGCGAGCCAACGCGTGGCGGTGGCCTGCTACTGTTGCTGCTCTGGTTGCTGTGCATGGATGCCCAGACAGTGAACGGCGCGGCGATAGGCGCATGACGCTGAGGCGCGGCGTGCGCCTCGGAGCCACCTCAGCGGCCAATCCGCCCCGCGGACCAGCGTAAAAGCAGCATCTCGCCGGCAGAGCCATGTTCGTTTCCTGCGAGTAACGATACGAACCGGTTTACAATTATAATTTACCTCACTGGTTAACGATGTAGAGAAGCCCCTTTCCTGTTGGTCTCTGTTGTGTTCGGCCTCCGTCCCTGGTAAAGACCATGCAATATCGCTTTAGGAAGCGTTAGCGAACAGTGCGCTTCGCATCTGGGAGGGAGGCCCAAGACGCGCCTCTTCCAAGTGTGGTCAGCCGAAGACGCCTCTCCGACCAGCGCCGGGATGCAGGCTGCACGCGCCAACGGCTGGAGGCACGGCCCCCCCTCCCGCATGGTGCTACATGTAGTGCCCCTGGCGCAGGAGGCGGACAGGCACGCGTATCGCTCTCTCCAGGCGCAGCGCGGAATAAGATGAGGGTCGGAACGCCGCTGTCCTCCATTCACCAAAACGCCAGGCGCGTCCCAGACCCCCACGGCAGCCCAACGTGCACACGTACGCCCTTCACCTCCCCACCCCATCCCCGACACGAGAGCATGGCTCGCTTCCTAGCATTCGCGGCGTTCGTGGCAGCCGCCGTCTCGACGTCGTCGCCCACCGTCTCGGGCCAAAACGTGAACACGGCCGACATCATGGCCGCTGTCTCGAGTATGACCACCTCGTCCTCGGTTGGAGACATGGTCAACTCCGCCCTGGCCGCCGCTACCACTGCTGCTGGCACCAGCACTGCCACTACTGCGGCATCTGCGTCTGAAGGCAGCTCGGCCGCGGGCTCGCCCAGTTCGAGCAGCTCACTTCGCGCCACCGCTGACACCGTGGCCACCGCCGTCACGAGCGCCGCATCCGCCGTCGCTTCGACTGTTGAGGCCGGCGTCGACGCGGTGTCCAACGCAGTGAGCGACGATGCCAACTCGGCCGAGAGCGCGGCTACGGAGGCTGGGGCCAGTGCGGCAGCTGAGGCCTCCACTGTCGCTGCGAGTGCTGCTGCTACGGCAGCGGCCAGCGTCGAGACGACGGCACCGAGCACTGTGGCGGCAGCCTCCATGTCTGCGAGCGCCTCCTCCAGTGCCTCGGCGTCCGAAACTGCGTCAGAGTCCGCTTCGACCTCCGCATCAGCGTCGGAATCCGCTTCGGAGACGACTTCCGCTTCGGCTTCGGCTTCGGCATCGAGCTCTTCGGGCTCAAGCCGCACGTCGCCGGGCCTCGCCGCTGCTTCCGTCGTGCTGGCTGTCGCTGCAAGTCTCTTCGCGCCTTTGGTTTAAGGCGGATGATAGTCCTCGCGCCTGGGGGTCCGTCCGCCCACACTACGCCTGTAGTACGCAACCGCATGCGACTCGCCTCTCCGTGCTGGTGCGCTTTGCCGCAGGCGATCGATCGTGTACGTGTCAATCTCTCAGTTGGTCAAGAGATCCGCCTACGAGCTAATGAATTCGCCAGCTTTATTCGTCCTCCGCTCCTAGCGTATGCGTGCGACGCAGTGCGTGCGTGCAAAATGCCTGGCACGTAGCTGTCGGCCGTGGCCAGCGCGAGCAACAGTACTTGGCTCCTGCTGGCACGCCCGAACGCATCGCAGAGTCGAGAAATGTCATACAAAATCGGATTGTATAGGTCGATCGATACCCGCTCTCATCCAGCCGAGCGAGCGGCTTTGCAGGCAACCATGCTTGAGAAGCGCATGCCGACTGCGCAGCTCCTTCCTCTACGGGACGGGCGGGTACTGCTTAACTTATGCAAGGTTGGCGCCGAGGCCCGCGACGGCGACGGCCACCAGCGACGCTGCGGCCAGGCCAGGAGCAGACTGCGTCGGGGCCGCCGAAATGTCGTCGCCGATCGAGCCGACCTCGCTGGCGGCGGCACTGTAGTCCTCCTGGGCCTCGCTGGAGACGGTGCTGTAGGCGTCCTCGGCGGCGCTCGAGACGGTGCTGTAGGCGTCTTCCGCGGCGCTGGCGACCGTGTCTGCGGCGGACGTGACATCGTCGATGACGTCGGCTGGTGCTGCTATGGTGGCGCTGCTGGCCACGGCGGCAGCCACCAGGAAGGTGATGCAAGTAAGGAAGCGGGCCATCTCGGCGGTGGGGGAGGTGAGCTAGCGAAGAGAAGGCTGATAGAGGTTGCGGTGCTGAAGGCAAATGCGGGAATGCACTCTCGGAGCGGACGCTGGGCCATCGCGGAGCCCGACCTCAGTCAGACCTTTCACTGATTCTCCAGCCATGTCCACTTTGCTTGGCGACTTGGATGGCGTTTGCCCGCCTCAAATCGACGTTGAAAACCAGCGGGCTCGCCGTCGAGTGAGGAGTTGGCCGCAGCACAGCAGAGCTTGGCATCCCATGCGCTGCATTCACGCACTTGTCCTTGGTGTCGGACGGCCGGCGGGTGCTGGAAATTCGTCCCGCGATTTTCGCGGCGGCTTTCGTGACATTTGGCGCCCAACACCGGAGAATCGAATCCACGAAAGGGCAAAATCGAGTTCTTCCCGACTCCTGATTGGTCGATCGGTCGTGCGAAATCCTTTTGAGAAAAGAAAGCGTTGGACTGAAAAGGCAGCCACTTTGTGCGGCAACACTCGGCTGAAGAGGCAACGCGCCGCTGCAAGTGAAGACAGCGAGTGCACTGCATTCACTGTCCAGGGCCAGCGCGACGCAGAACGGAGCCGAATGCTCCTGTGTCTCTCATGCACCGGATTTCTTCCCTTTCAAAATTCCACCGAGCGCTTCAAGTCGCCTCCAAGTCGAGCTGGAGTCGGACGTCCGCTCTCGAAACGTCGACCGCCACATGGCCGAGATGTCACGTGGTGATAGACGAGGTGCAGTGTCGGGACCTGCCGATACAGAGACTTGGCTACAGCTGCAGTTCCCCCATCGAGAAGGTTCCGCTCTTGTTGTCAGCCAACGTCGCCCGTGAGACGCCTAGGTGGCCAAGAAATCCAGCGCTGCACGAAGCTCGCCGCTGAGTTCGGACGTCTTGGGCGAGACCATCCACCATTATCGCTTTCGCTCTCACGTGACAAGAACCCCAAGACTCCCCAGCAACCGTCGCCAGACCATCTCAAGATGTGCCGCTCCATCGCCTGCCTCGCCTTCCTCATGCTCACCGCCGTGGCGACCACGACTGCAGCCCCAGCCGATATCATCGACGACGTGACCAACGCCGCGGACACTGTCTCCAGCGCCACAGACACGGCCTCGAGCTGGGTGGACGGCGCTACGGACACGGCCTCAAGCTGGGTGGATGGCGCCACGGACACCGTCTCGAGTGCGACGGGAGAGGCTTACGACACGGTCGCCAGCGCCGCGGAAGACGCCTACAGCACCGTCTCAAGCAAGGCCGCGGACGCCTACAGTGCCACAGACAGCTGGGTGGACGACGCCACGGACACAGTCTCGAGCGCCGCTGGAGACGCCTACGACACAGTCTCGAGCGCTGCCGACGAGGCCGCGAGCGCCGCCGGCTCCGCCCTCGACGACATCTCGGCTGCCCCGACGAGGTCAGCCCCGGGCCTCGCCGCCACCTCGGCTGCTGTGGTAGCCGTCGTGACGCTAGCTGCCAACTTCGCGTAGATAAAACCCGAGGTGACGGGTGATAGATGCCAACGTTGAGCTCCTTCGGCTCGGTAGACCCTCGCAGCTCCAGTTATTCAATAAAGATCTCTGCATCGACCAGTGCAACGAGTCTGCGTATTAGAGACAAGAGAGAGAGCAACAACTCCGCACGTAGGTCAATGGATTGAGCATGCTGCAAGAGGTTCGGGTGTAGGTCCATTTGGCACCGACATTGCCGAGTTGTGAGACAAAAGCCACTCACAGAATCAAGAACGCCGGGAGATCGCTGTGAAAGGAAGCTTGCTACCTATTTGCGCCTACATGTACTACTCGGCGAAGAACATTCGGGCCAAACTCGCCCAAATTCTCCATCATCTCTCAGCAGCCAGAGTTCCTCCGGTGGCAGCCACTTTTTTCCATTGCGACAACGTCTTGTGGCTGGAGACACCTCCATGCGGGACACGTAGTTGGAAATGCAAGTCGGGCTGCTGGCCCACACCTGCGCGCGTGCATCTTGGTGCAGGGGTCTTGCCATTACCGCTTTTGCAGCCAAGTGCAGACCCCGCACCACCCTCGCTATCCGCGCAAACCGCGGCACACGAACAAGATGGCTCGCCTGCTCACACCCTTCGTCTTCCTGATGCTAGCCGTAACGACGCTGACCACGACCGCAGCCCCCGCTGACATCATCGACGACGCGAACGACGCCGCGGACGCTATTTCAAGCTGGGCAGACGACGCCACAGACACGGTTTCGAGCGCGGCTGAGGGAGCCTACGATGCTACCGAGAGTTGGGTGGATGACGCCAAGGACAGCATTGCCAACGCGACGCAAGATGCGCTGGACACCATCGCAAGTGCGGCAGCGGACGCCGTTGACGCAGCAGAGAGCGCCGCAGAAGCCGTGAAGGAGACTGCCGGTTCGGTCATCGACGACATTTCGCCTGCGCCCAAGCGAGCAGCACCCGGGGCCGTGGTGTATTCCACTGCTGCGCTCGCTACTGTGGCGCTAGTTGTGAACATCGCGTAGGTGATGACACTGCCGAATCGCGTCGGCGACTAACTATCACGCCGACATTCGCTTCCAGGCTCGGCAAGCAAACCTCGGCTAGACCGCCTGAAGATAATGGCCGAGTCAACGTCGACAATGCCTTGGCGCTGCGTTCGAATCTCCTTGATCGTGGAAACGCCATCTGGGAGAATGTTGAAGCACTAGTGCAGCACGTTGAAGTGCATTGCGAGCGGCATTGGCCACGCTTTGAGGCAATAGCGACGCCGGTTCAACATGAACACGCCACCAAACCAAAGGTTTGGAATTGAATGAATAGCCCCTCCTTCCTGCAAAGGCTCGCCCGTCGCTGAGCAAACGCTCGCTGCCGTATCGTCGCTTGGACTGTCCATAAAGGCGACAAACTGCGAGCCTCAAAAGTCTCCTAAGCACTGGGTAGGTAGTTCGTGAGTGTCACCCCACCTGAACATCTCCTATTCTGTCTTACGGGGGAAAATGCTCGACACTCGAGTGGCTCGTTCAGTCCTGCGGGCAACCAGCGCTTCTGAATGGGAGAAAAGTAGACCCGCGAGGTGGATAAAGCTCGCGCGGTAGCTTCCGGATTGAGTAGAGCCCGTTGTGTGCTGAGCAGGGCGCTGGAGTCTGTGCTGGCAGACCTTTTCGTTCTCCATCTCGATCGCAAACAAGCACCAACGGCTGTTAAGCAGCCTCATACTAAGCCCGTATTTGCTCGCCAAGGTGGTTTGATTCACGGCACACCTTGCTCTTCTTCAACTGATTGCCACTGCGCGTTTTCTCCGTCGCGGCTGAGTTTATCGACATTGTCAGCGACATCGTTGGCACAGCTTCCAGTGGCGCCGCAGCTGCCGCCGTGTCATACACTGCTGGGCCGCCATGGACACGACCCGCAGCTGGGCGGGTGCTGCCGCTGACACCGTGCCCGACGATGCTGGGGGTGCTGCCGATGCGACCGGGAGCTGGATCAACGAAGCCGTGGGCACAGTATCCAACGCGGATGGAGACCCCATCAGCGAGGCCAGCAGCTTGCCTGACAGTACCGGGGACGCGGTGTCCGACACCGCCGAAGACGCGGTAAGCGTAGTGTCCAGTGCAGCGGGTCTGTCCTCAGTGACATCTCCGCCGCGCCCGCGAGGTTACCAACTTGGCATGAGCGCTGTGGATGTCGTAACGCAGGCGTACACCCAAGCGGCCGCCCAGTCGCTGCAGCTCTCGGGTTGAGCTGCCTTATATCGTTGTCTCAAGCGCTCATAGCCCTTGCGCAATCCAACATCGGTGCTGATTACCCTTTTGACTTCACCTCCGTGTGACCTCAGGATGACGCGATTCTCAAGGATTGGCACAATAGACATTACCCCGGCAGCCCTAGACAGGTGACTTCACGATGATCGCTCTCTCCGGGACATAAACCAAAATCCAGTCGCGGTTGCTGGTCATACTCGCTTCTGCCAGTCCTCCGCGGTAGATCCCGTCCAGCTCGATTATGACCTGGACGAGGTGCACTTACCACCAGCAAACATTGCGCTGTATTTAGGAATGCTCATGGCCGGGTGGATTCCACCTCGTAGCGACTCGGCTTGCCTGCTCGGACGTACAAGTACGACCCACCCCAGTCTTCCCATTCTTACTTTTGCCTCCTGCAAGCAACAGCTCCAAGCAACAGACCAAGACCGACTCCATCGGCCTGTCAACCACTCCACCACTCCAGTCTTCGCCAACTCAATCAAGATGGTGCACTTCGCGGTATACCTCAAGGTTATGGCGCTCGCTGCCATCGCAGCCACCGCTTCCGTCTCCGGCAACATCATCGACGACGCCACGGACGCCGTTACCGATGCCGCTAACACTGTGGCCGACGCTGCTGAGGACACCTACGATGCGGCCGCCAGTTGGAACGAGAACGCCGCCAACACCGTTGCCAGCGCGGTGGACGACACGGTCGACAAGGCTTCCAGCTGGAACGAGAACGCCGCCGACACAGTTGCCAGCGCGGTGGATGACACGATCGATAAGGCCTCCAGCTGGAATGAAGAGCACCTCGGCGTGGGTTCCAGCGCGTCAGCGGACGCCAGCAGCTCGGGCTCAACCGCCACGGATTCAGTCAGCACCAGCAGCACTTCGGCGTCGCCGGCACTCCCTGCAGTGGGCGTTGCGGCGGCATCTGCTGTCACGTTTGCCATCGCGACCCTCGCGTGAGAGCTCAGGTAGACGCTCTGTAGACCTGCGGCAGCGGAAGGCTGCGGTTTGCACTTGGAACACCAAATATCACTTTCTTTCTGAACGACGAGAGCGTGCCGCTTATTGCTGGTGTTGCTTTTCGCTGTAGGCACTGCAATAGCACTGCAACGACGATGCAGGTCGAGACCCGCTATCTTGGAGAGAAGAAGGATGGTTACCTCCTCGGGTTTGCAACAATCGCAAAGTGATCATAGACAATTCGCGTGGCGGGCGCTCACCACGCCGTCTTGGTTCCGCAACCAGGCTATGCATTTGGTTTCGCTGTGTTGGGTTCAGGTTCATCGGACAATACGCACAGAGCCAGCTTCAAGTGCATCCTGGGGCTACTTCGATCGGTGCGCTCACCTCGAGTGTTGCACCCCGTCAACACACCCGGCCACCTCCGGGACGGGCAGAGAGCGGCACTCGTGCCATCTCGTCGCTTAGGTACCAGTGCGCACGCCTCTCGAGCTGCTAGGGGCCGTTTATTCAGCATCCACGGGTGTGTTGAGTAGCGTGTTTCGTCCCGGTTCCTCCTCGGTGACCAGGTTTAGCTCGTCCAGCGGCCGTTGCAACGCTGTACGGGGGGACGAGTGGCGTGGCTGGCTGGTCAGCCTGGAGTCGTGCACGTAGCGGTAGGAAACGAACGGGCAGCGAAGAGCATCTTTGCAAGTTCTGGTGCTCCCATCTCAACTGCAGGTTGATGGTGTCGGTTTGTGGGTCAATTCTGAGCCAAGCTACGAAGAGCAAAAAAGAAGGTTCCGGCAAACCAGCTGCATTCTGACTGACTACCGCGATTCTCCCTAATACACAATACGTGGTGTTTCCGAGTTTCACCCGTGAAAAGTGCGCTCCGATACAACCTCTGCCTATTTATGCCTCCAATACCTCTATAACCTCTAGAAACATATCCCTACAGATGACACTATAATATCACATTCCAGGAGGATAGTCAGTACCAGCTGGCAAATCTGCCAAAGACGACAATTCTGACCGCCTCACTCGATTGACTGGGGAAAAGCCGGCTTGCAGCGTTCACGCCTGACGGACGAGCGCATTCCCCAAGACCGCCCGCCCGAGCCCAGTGCCCCCACGCCTGCAGCTATGGCCCGCTTCCTCACCACCGTCTTCGCCGCGCTGCTCGCGTTCGCCGTCGTGGCGGCGCCCGCTGCCGCCATCCTGGACCCCATGGAGGTCGCGCTGTCCGCCAACGAAGTGGCCGCCGAGACGTCGAGCGCCGCCGAGGAGATGGTGCGCGCCGCCGCCACCACCACGCACTGAGGCGAGCAAGGCCACGACCGACGCTGGCGCCTGCCCACGGGCCACACGGCCACGGCGACACCGCCACTGGCGCGGATCACGACGCCCAGGGCGGCTCGCGAGTCGTCCTGCGCGCTTCGCAGGCGTCTGCCCTGTGTGTTCAGTGTGACTAAAAGGACGTAATGCAGACCGATGAGTGCTTCGTACACGAACCCGCAGTGCCTGCCAAGCAGCGCGAGAGCGAGACGCGACAATACCGCCTTGAGCCGCCGTTCGCTCTCGTCTCGTGACCCTGTTTCCCCTCACCAAGCACCGATCACTTGGACGCGAAGAAATCCTGCATGGTCTTCTGCTGCAGCTCCCGCTTCGGTTTCTTGGCCCTCTGCTCCGTGGTGGACGTCGACTGGGCCGACTGCGCCTCCTCCAGTCGCTTGGAGCCTCTCTCCTCGACAGGAGGCGCCACTTCCACCTGCTGCGGTTGCTGCTCCGACTCGGACAACGGCTTGGAGTGGCCCGCCAAGGCTCTCTCCAGCGACAACAAGGCTCGGCGCAACACGGTCGGGCCCCGACCTCCATTGCCGCGCGTATTGAGCTCCACGAACAGGAACTCGCCCAGCCAGCGCACGAGTCCGCCGCTCTGCTGGTCCCAGTCGCGCGCAGCGGACGTCGTAGCCAGTGCCAGCAGCGGAAGCACTTTGTTCTTCAGCTCGACGTCGCTTTCGAACAGCACATACACGAGCTCGCGTCCACAGAGTGACGCCGCGAGCCACTGGATCAGGAACTTGAGCTCGCGGTCGCCCTGGAAGACGCCGCAGCCCCAGTTGCCCGTAGCGACGGCCCAGCCTATCGACCCGCGGTCGGATTCGGCGTAGGAAAAGCCCGCGTAGGCTTTGAGCACGTCGCGCCAGACGTGTTCGCGAGTGTACTGCCGCTCCACGCGTGCCGAGCCGTAGTCGGTGGCGTCAATGCCGACCACCACGGACTCTCGACGCTGGAGAGTCGAGCCAGACGAGCCCGCGAGAGACTCGGAGTGTGTCGAGTCCTGCCAGTCGCCTGCGAACTCGAAGGACCCAGCGTAGCCGCGGTAGCTGCTATAGCGCTCCGTGCCGTGCACCACAAAGGCCTCGTGTGGCTCCAGCTTGGCGAACACGAGGCACGAGATGAGCAGCTCGGGCGAGAGCAAGAAGCGGATCTCCTCCTGCACGCAGCCAGAGTTCATGACGCCGCCGCCCGGGAACTTGTTGGCGAAATCCACCTGCAGGTGGCCGTCGAGCTCCTCGATCAGGCAGCCCGACACGCATCGCGCTGGTCGGAGCGTCGTGGCCGTGGCACTTTCAAGCTCTTCTCGCTGTGGAGACGCAGTCGCCAGCGCCTCCAGGATCTCTCCAGCCTCCACCCGCTCCGGTTTGAGACTGTGTTCAGGCGGCACGTGCACGCCCAGCCGCGTAAAGTCGATGATCTCTGATGAAAGGCCGCTTGGGTCTGCGATCGCACGGGGTACGACCCGTAGGAAGTACTGCAGGAGACAGCGCAGCTTGTGCGCCTTGAGCCCTACGAGCTTGTGCATGTGAGCCGGCGCGTAGAGCATGCGCTCGACGGAGAAGAAGGGGAAGTTGAGCATGTCGTCGTCTCTCGGGGGCCCACGTCGCGTTGGCGGCTTGGCTGCTGGCTCCTTCGATGGTGGCCGAGCGCTCTTTGCTCTATCTTGGTTGGGGAACACGCCGAAGAAGCAGCCGCACACCAGCGCCAGCGCCTGCAGCTTGGTGAAGCGACACGTCTGCGAGTCCACACGCGCCTTGCCATTGTTGGAGCGGCCACAAGAGTCTTCGAGTGGTGTCAGTAGCAGCGGTGGGGTGGGGAGCATCTGCGGCAGCGCCAGCACCAAACGCGCCATCTCCGGCAGCAGGTCGCGGAAGAACGTGGCTTGCTCGGCAGACGTCAGCATCTGCGTTGGGCGCCACGACACAACAGCAAGTAGCAAGCACGCGTCAGAAGCCAGCAGTACTTCCACCTCGAGCAGCACCACCAGGAGAGAGATCGCCGAGCGGTGCGGAAGGAAGAGCTCACCTCGGTCACCGCCACCTCCAGGCAATTCAGACGTCTGCGCGGGTCTATGAGCGACAAGCTAGACCGCAATACACCACCACTTCTCCGTCAGAGCTTGTAGAACCCACATATGATCCCAAGCAAAGCGGTGTGCCAGTCATGGCGAACGTACAACTTGAGCGCCGTGCTCAGCTCTTGGACGTTGTGCAAGGGGAGCGTCAAGTACGCCGCGAAGTAGGGCCACAGAGGCACCTCCCCGGCCCAAGTGGACTGCGCCGAGCAGGGCAGCTGCATCCGGTAGCGGCGGCTTGGCGTCGGGTTTGCGTCTGCGTCCACAGCCTCCATTTGCACGTCGTCGTCGCCATCGCGTTCGTCAGTGACCTGCTTCTCACTTTCGCCACCATCGAGCGAGTCCTGGTAATCCGTGGGGTACTGCAGCAGATGTGCGGTCGAGAAGTCCGCAGGCTTGAGCGGCGGGCGGAAAAAGACGCTGGCCTGCGGCGGGATCCAGCGCTGTAGTCGTAGCATCTCGTGCAGCCAGAAGGCCGTCACGGACAGGAACGGCCGGCCGCCCAGCGACTCGGTGCTGTGCTCCAGGTACCAATCCGCCCAATAGTCCGTCAGCACGTATACACAGCGATCGGCAGCCTCGTCGCCGCCGCCATTGCTGCCCGCAGTAGCTGCAGCAGCGGTGGAACGGCCCGCATTGTCGAGCTGCTCGCTGTAGAGCTCGCCGTCGCAGGTTCGGATGACCGAGAGAAGCTCCTCGCGCGTGGACTGCGGAAGGCCGTGGAAGTAGAAGCACGTGCCGCGCAGTGAGAGGCGGCGCCCACGTCTGTCCGCCCCGCCGCCTGCAGCTCCGCCGCCGCCGCCGCCGCCACCTCGCCGTCTGCTCATGCTGTCCGCAGACGTAGGAAGGTACAGTGCGCGCGGATGATATACCGCCACCCAGGTTTCTTGCAGTATTTTAGCCAATAAGAAGGATTGGAAAGAGCGGTTTTGACCAATGGAAAACGCGTTGAAAGCAGTCCAAGGCAGGTCGAACGAGCTCATGTGGAGAAGTGGTCGCTGAGCTGCAGACGAATGTCACAATGTATTCTTGGAGAATGCGCGGGAGTAAACCGCCAACGCCATTTCAGCGCTCCTTGTGCTCGCTAGCTACCTCTTAGTACTTGTTTTTTGCCTCCATGAAGCTCAGGGACCGCAATACACCTCTTTGGCATCGACTGGAGCAATTTTCCGATCAGCTGTGGGCTGGGTGGAAGCCCAGCACTCGAGGATGGCCTTGATGAGCGCCTCTCGAGTCTTAAACTGACCATGCTGGGCCACACGCCGCTCCCACCACTGGAAGCGACTTTCAGACGACTGCAGCTATATCTGCGCGAGTGGCCATCGGTGCGGACCGCGGCCGGTGGGCGCAGTGGCGAACGGCAAACATCCGTGCCCGTACTGCGGGGGTACGGCGTCCGAGGCCGAGGCGGAGGCCGCCTACATCGTGAAGTTCCTGCCCAGCGTTTGATACTAGGCACCCGTCGACGAGAGGTTCGACTTGAAGCGTACTTCATCCGGGCGTCCGGAGGAGTCAAGTTGGACGAATTGCAGCAGTAGTCGAGCAGCAGCAACAGCATCGATCGGGACAGGGAGCTACTAAATTTATGGATATACCCCCAAAATCACTCGCTTCGAGGCAGCAACTACACCCTTGTACCTTGTACTGCCGGTAGGACGCCTAGTGTCGGAGCTGTCGCTTCGCCGGGACATCCACGGATCCAGGGTGCAACGGCCCAAGTTATGAATACGCTGGCATTGGCTTCTCCACGACAGAGGCGAACGCCATCGGAAGCGAGCGAAGACCCAGCATACCCGCGTGCACCCAGCCAGGTCCAGCAATTTGCCCAATCACTCGAGCGGCGCATCGACAAGCCGAGCAGTGTGGCCATTCCTGCACCCCGCTAAACCCTGTTCAACACTGAAATGTGCACAACCACCGCACGAGCCTGCCGTCAGCTTTGGCGGCGGGATGTCGGAACCAGAGGCGGTAAAGTGTTTTACTGCTTTTGAGGCGATTGCTCAGTTGCTGCGCTCGTGGCGCACCAGCGAGGCGCGAGTTATCGTGAATTGCGCACCGAACGGCTCTGGCCTCGAGTGGGTTGCACCGCGCGTTCGAGACTCTCCGTGCGAGGTGCACTGCTCTCGGCGTTATCCGGTCAATCGGTGCACTGCCCAGCGAGTACACGGACTCGTGATCTCCATCGCCGCGTTGCTCTCCGGCCACCAGTCTGCTCTGGCGAAGCTGGCGAACTCGGGAAGCAAAAGTGCGAGCACGGGGAGCCGTTTGCGCATTGTCTTGGGCCCATCCAGCAGAGTGGTGGCGGCGGGAAGGCAGCATTCCACTAGTGGATTGCCCAAGCACATTGCGCAACATGCTGCTCGCTTCTGCACTGGCGCCGCCGGAAAGCGGGCAGAGAGAGCCCCACGCGCCGTGTCGGTGAGCAGCTCAAAGCGGGCAGGCACCCTCGCTGTGTCCCATTTCGGGCGACGCACATTAAGAATGAACCTGTTGCACTCACTTCTTTTAATTAGATCGTTGCGCATTCAATGCCACAGGCTATCGCGAAACAGAGTCGCACTAAACGCTACAATTAACGAAAACCGTGGTCGGCACAGTTCGGTTATCCACTATAACCCATCAGCTTATGCAGTCATCCGTTTCTCGATCATAACAATGAGCAGGCGAAACGTCGAGGCGGTCGATTTCGCCTGCCAGAGTGAGTTATCACGAATTGGCCTCGAGTGGGTTCGTCCAGCCAGCCTCCCCGACAGTCGACATGGCGCACCCGCTCACTCCGCCACTGGCGTCGTCGCCCACAGCCGCATCCGCAGCTCGCGCGCCCAGCGCCGCGCCCCCAGCCACGTGGACGGCGGCCGAGATGGCCTTCGTCGCCTCCTTGCTCTCGGACGCGGCGGACGAGTCCTCCAGCCTCGACGACGACGCGAGCAGCCTCACGCCTGCCGTCCTTCCTGCTGTCGCGGCAGCTCCGCAGAGTCGAGAGGACGGCGACGCTGTGGCCGACGCGCCAGGCCGCACGCCGACGCGGCCGCAGCTCAGCGCCGAGGACAAGAAAGCCGCGCGACGCCAGAGCCACCGCGAGACCATGCGGCGGTCGCGCCAGCGCTTCCGCGACCAGATCGCCGCCATGGTGCGCACCGTGGCGCACCTGGAGGCCGTGCGCGCGCGCGCCTTGGCGCAGGCCCCCGCGGCCTCGGGTCTGCAGCGCCAGGTGGAGGACCTGGAGGCGCAGCGCCAGCAGCTCCTGGGCGAGAACAACGTGCTGCACGCGCAGGTGGTCGAGTCGCTGCTGGCCATCACGCGCGCGCACCCGGGGAGCTTCCAGCACGACCGCGCGCGCGAGCGTGTGGGCGGCCAGAGTCGCCTCACCAGCAGCCAGCGTGGCACCTCAGACGCAGACTTTTACGCCTCGACGCGCGCCGCCGCGGCGGATCGAGACCCGCTCACGCTCTGCGACTTTGTCACGTGGGACGTGAGCACCGTGGGCCACTGCCTGCAGCTCGTGCAGGACAGCGCGCGGGACATTGCCCACTTCTACGCGTCCGTGGTGGCGGCCTCGCCGTCCTCTCGGCCGAGCTCGGCCGGCCACGATGACGACCTCATGGGCTGGACGGCCCAGCATCGCGCCGTGGTGCACGACGGCACGCGCGTGCAGCTGGCCTTGCTCAAGCGCCTCGAGGCCTTCACGCCGGCGCAGCTCTTCCACCGGACGTGGGCCTTCTGTCGCCATCAGCGCCAGTTCGCGGCGCTGCTGGAGCCGGTGGTGCTCGCGCTGCAGCTCGAGGTGCTGCACGTCCTCAACGACGACCTCGTAGTCGTGCGCGCCGTGCACGAGCAGCCCAGCGCCGCCACCAAGTGCCGCAGCATCTACCTGCTCTACCGCATGGCCTCGCCCGCGGGGCTCTTCGTGGTGCTGCGGTCCGTGAACCCGAGCTTCGCGCGCCGATGCGGCTGCGCGCGCAACGCCTGGGTCGAGGGCTTCTTCTGGTGGGGCTTCTCCCTGCGCGCGCCCAGCGGCAGCGGCTGCACCGTGCGCTTCGGCGGCTGGCTGGACGGGCCCACGCGCGACTTTGCGCGCTTCTGGCACCGCGAGCTGCTCTTCCTGCTGCTGCGCTGGGAGGCGCTCAACGCCGCGCCCGTCCTGCGCGTGCCGCCGCAGTGACCCGCCCTGGCCTCGCGCTGCTCGTGTACAAGTTACAAGCTTCATTTCCCGAGCTTAGCACCTGTTGCTTCTGTATGTCTGTATGTCTGTATCTGTGTGTGTGTGTGTGTGTGCGTGTCGTCTAGTGAGCCCCGTGGCTACTGCTGCAGCAGCCCGGGGGCCACGGCCAGCGCCTCCCAGCGACTGGCGAGGAACATGAGCTCCGTGAGCCACGACGACGCGATCTCCTCGCGCGTGTACGTGTTGCAGCCGCCGAACTCGACCGTCGTGCCCCCGCCGGGGCGCTCCGGCGAGAAGCGCACCCAGTAGAGGATCTCGCACCAGCACTCGTCGTGGCGCAGCAGTCGCTTCACGAGTGGCAGGTCCACGGTCTGCATGCCGATCACGTGGCTGCCGTCCGTCTGCGCCTCGCGGAAGAGCACGTAGATGGTGCGCAGCGCCAGCGGCTGCGAGCCTACACCCTGGCGCGAGCGGTCCTCCGTGCGGCGGTCCACGACGAGCAGGTGCTCCGAGAGCCGCTGCAGCGGCCGCAGCAGCGTGCGGAGCTGCTCGGGCGCCAGGCGCCGGATGCTCTCGCTGTCCGCGAGCAGGTCCCAGGCCGACTGCGCGAGCTGCGCGGGCGCCGCGTTGGGCAGCGTCTTCTTCGTGGCGAACGTGATGGCCGCGCCGCGACGCTGCGCGAACTGGCGCCAGCCCAGGAAGGGCGCGCGCGCGCGGAAGCTCTCGTCGCTCGCGTACAGCAGCCGCGCGCGCGCAATGTGCTGCAGCGTCTGGCGCACGCACGCGCGTCCTTCCTCTAGTGTGAGCGGCGTGAAGCCCACGCCTGAGCTGCCGTTCAGGGGCTGCGACTGCGACTGCGGCTGCGACTGCGGTGGCATTTGCTGCTGCTGGGCGCCGTCCGAGTCCGAGTCGTCGGCGTGCTGGAAGTCCAGCAGCAGGTTCTGCATGCAGCTGTTGAAGAGGTCGCGCTCGCGCAGCTGCTGCGTCATGCGCGCGTTCTGGCGCCGGAAGCGCTCGATCTCGCCCGCGAGCTGCACGTAGTTCTCGCGCCGCACGGGCGTCTCGGCGGACGGTCGCAGCAGCAAGGAAGGAGCCACCGTCGCCGCCGCCAGCGTCCGCGTCGTGTGGGCGTCGTCGGCCGCGGCCGAGCGCGCCACGAGCTGCTGCTTCTGCGCCTCGAGCTCCTGCACGAGTCTGCGCATCTGCTTCATGGACTCCTGCACCGGCAGACAGAACAGAAGAGCCCGAGTGAGCCGCGAGTCCTCCGCGCAGAGAGTGGCCTGGCCGCCTCCGGGTCGCTCGCACCCGCTTGGCGAAGCTGCGCTGGCGGTCGCGCTCATTGCGCCGCTGCTTGCGCAGGCGCTCGCTGGTCACGAGCGGCTGGGCGGCCGCCTCGCCGTCGCCTTCCTCTTTGGCGTCGTCTCGGCCCGCGCGGGCTGTGCCGACGGTGGAGCCGCGCGGAGATGGGACCGCGACGGCGTCCTGGTCATCCGCCTCGCGCCGCGCATCCATTGCTGACCGTCCGCTCGCTCGCTCGCTCGCTCTTCCGCCGTCTGCACGCAGCGGGCCGCGCTGCAGTGATGGAAGCAAGAGTGAGAGACGCGGGCGGGCGGCCCAGAGTCGAGTGCGGATGCGGCTCTGTGGCGCGGCGGTCGGCGCGGACCACATGACACGCAGAGAGCGCGGCGCACCTATAATCACAATAAAGCAGGCGCCCACCGTGGGACCGGCTGTGCGTGGCGTGCTCCAGGCTCCGGGCTCCAGGCT
>JAADYJ010000191.1:0-31852 GCA_023338205.1 Halophytophthora polymorphica | reverse complement strand
TGGGCCACAGTAAGTTCGTACTGCTCGAGCATCCAAATGACGGAGCTCTCCATCAAGTGTGCTATGGATTCGTGCCTCTGGAGAGTTGCTTTGAGCGCTCTGGTGGTGGTGCTCCAAGCGAGACAAGCTGTGACGTCAATCGTAGTAGATTGATCAATATCGTCTAGGGATGTCCGCCGCCTGAGCTCTCGAATGAGACTAGCTGCAAGGTCAGCCTCCCCTCCAACTCCGGAGGCCGAAGCTTGGAGGTCATCATTAGACAATTGCTCCTGTTTCTGGAGCTCATTGTTGAGAGGCTCATCAAATTCGTCATCTTCATCAAAGCTGTTTTCGTAGTCCGATTGGTTGTCGCTTTTCTCTGTTCGGGCTGTTGGAGTGGCTGTGTGTTGCTCGTGAGAAGACGAAACCTCGCTGGGGTTTAACTGGGGTTTAAGATCGCGTTTTTCATCGCCGAACGAAGACACCTCGTGCCTTGTGTCACCTCGTGCACCATCTCCAGAACTATCGTCGTAGTCGGAATGCCCCCCTTTAAAGTTATTGTCAAAGCCATTCTCTGCCGAGGCAGAGTCAGTTTCACAATGAGGCGGGGCTGGGACCAACTCGCTCAGACTCTCGTCCAAAATATTCACCAGCTCCGCCGTACTGTCATGCAACATCCCTCTTTGCTCCTTATCTTCCTTGTCGTCTGCGCGCGCACTTTTGCCCGTGCTCTCGGGGCCGTCTTCTTGTAAAAGAAGTACGTCGGATGTTTCTGGTGACTGCTGTCGAGACACTTGTGTCCTTGGCTGCGTTTCAAGTCTTTCAGCCGTCGACATGTCAGGTACGTGTTCCACATGGTCCGACTCCTGAATTCTACTGCTCAAGGCTAGAAGCTCCATTGGTGTGAGGTCTTTCGCAATTTCCACCATCTCAGTGACAATGGATTGTGCAGCCAGAACCCGTCCCAGCTTCTGGCTGGGCTTGATCAGCAAAGGGTTCCGTTGGGTGAAGCAGTCCAAGTTGACCCCCCGCGCCTTCAGCTCCGCCTCTGCAAAGTCCAAGTCGCTGTTCATTTTCAAGAAGTAGTTACGGCCTCGCCATAGAAATGGGGGCGGATTCCTGGTGGAGTGAAAGCAATACGTTTGGTCAGCACGGCGGCAACAGCATTAGTCGACCCAGACACTGTACCCCAGAGTAGCAGCACGTACTCTGCTTTCGCGCCAGCCTCCAGCATCCATTCAACCAGCGCCTCCACGCACTGAATTCCGACGATCTGCAGATCTGTTGCGAGCTGCTGCGCTAACTTGGTTGCTTCGCGCGCGTTCGTCATCGCGCCATTGTTACCCCCCTGGCGACCTAAAGGAGTCGCAGCGAGTGGCATTCCGACTCTCGGGCGCATTTGTTGTCGACCACCACTGCTGGAGACGGGTGGCTCCGTTGGCCGAGAGGGGAGGAATAAAGACTCTTGCACTGGCGTGCAGAGGATGAGCGCGCTCAGCTGGTACAGCAGCGTTTCGCGGGCGTCGATCACTTTCAGAACCTTGAAGCGGAGCTTCTCTTCTTTGGTGGCTTGGGCCGACTCCTGTTCGAGTTGCAAAGCGAGTACGTGATAAATTACCTTGCAAGCGAGAATGATGAAGGAAACGCTGTGGAGGAAGGACGTACCATCGGAGGCTTCGAAAGAGAGCCCAGGGGCATTAATTTCCCACTGGACGGCTTCTTTGGGTCTCGACCTTTGTGTCTGCTATCTCGCTTGCCTGATCCATTGTGAGATCGGTCAGCTTTGAAGCTGGCAAGGATGGCACTGCAACTACCACGGACCTTACCGTATTGTGTGCGCTCCTCGCGTATCTTGCTCTGCTTCGACATTGGACTGGACGCCGAGCTGTGCGTCGGTGAGCGGGACGCCAGAGGCACTTTGCTGGAGGTGGGTCTTGAAGCGCAGGAGAAGCGATCGTCCCATCCTTGCTCGCGCCTCTGCAGCTCGTCTTCAGTCAGTGAAACGGGGCGCAGTTGGCGATGGCCGCGCAGATGGAGCTGCGAATTGCGACCGCCACGCTTCTTCGAACGGCGTTGGCCGTTCTGATCAAGCAGGTTCTTCGCCATCTCCTCTCGTTTAGCAGTGGCCATGGTCTCGCCTTCTCCTATCTGTAGCACACTCAACAGTCAGTCGCTCTCCAGGCCGGCGACCAAACCGACATGGGGGCAACGGAAAACGCCACGGGAGAAACCACCCCCACACCAAGCGACCTTTCCCAATTGCTGGGGAACATTTGTTTAACCCCTGCGCAGCACTTCCTGTACCTTGTCGGCTGTGACGCGCATGTCGACCCCATCCTTTCGGGCTAAGTCGCTTTTTGCCGCTTGATGTCGGCTTTGACTGCCGCTTTGCACTCTGCGACCGTCCCCAGCTCCTTGTCGATGGCGGTCGTCTGCTTCGCGTCGCTTGAGCGTTTGCGTTCCCGACGCAGCTTCCGCTCCCGCTCACGCAGTGAAACCAGCAGCGAAAAGTCCGAGGATGACGAGAAGGCGCCCGCCGCATCGCCGAGGTTCTGATCGATGTCGTTCGCGGCAGGCACTTCCGACGTCTCGTGGAAATTGGAGCCGCCAACGTAGAGTCCGCCCGTGCACAGCAACACCAGCCAGAGGCCCGTCCAGTGGTAGGTGCGCAGTGACAAGACGTGCATCTTGAGTGTCGACTTCCACTGCTTCACCACGGAGGCCTGCTGGTTCGAGCACGGCTCGCACTGCGGATAGAAGCGGAAGCTCGTCTTGCGTCCCAGCAATTTGCGTAGGAAGCTCGCGTCCATGCGCTTAGCCACGCTGCGTAGTCACAAGTGCAAGAGCGCACGCACATTGTGTCAGTGTTTAGAATGGCAAGCAACCGCTTGTGCGTGTCGGGTGACAGCAAAGAGGAGATAAAAGACGTACAGCTTGGGCGGCATGTGGTCTGCGTGGTAGCGCACGCCCTGCTTCACACCGCACGTATGGCAACCATAGAGGCGGCCAAATTCTTGGATGATGCCACGCTCGACGCTCGTGGCGTAGTCCGCTGTGGCAGGCAGTGAGGCCTTCTTGAGATGAAAGGCACCCAGGTTTGCAAAGGGTGAGGGTGCCAGCGCGTTGAACCGTCCGCCTAGCAGGCGGAAGCACAGCAGACCCATGACCATGTACACCGGGTACGGCGCGTCCTGCAGGTCGGCCCAGCGCTCCGTCACCGTGTGCTGGATTTGATGCACAGCAGAGGGCGCGTCCACGCTCGCTAGTCCCACGCGCGCCCACCAGCTCTGTTGGTCGGCCTTCTTCTTGGCGTTCTGTGCCGCCAATTCCTCGTACAGCTCGCGCGGGATGGAGGCGAAGTGCAGCGCCGCTGCGGACGAGGTGGCCACAGCAGCGGCACCCACGAAGTGCGGCAGGAAGGGCGTGGCCGATCCGATGCGAAGAGCCTTCTGCATCACTTGTGCAGCCGAGACGCCGCCCAGGAAGATGACGCCGCCCGTGCCGGCGTCTAGCATGTGCGACGTCAACGCGCTGTAGAGCGTCGTGGACCGCTCGCTGGCAAAGTGCGCTCGCAGCCGCCGCGGCAGCTCCTCGTACCACTTGGCATCCTCCCCCATGGCCGGCGGAAGGCTGCGGGGCTCCTGCGTCCTCTTCGAGGCTTGCACAGAAAACCCCAGAGCTTCTCGGACCGAGACAAGCTGGTCACTAAGTTCGTACTAAGTTCGCAATGTCGCGTCTCGGTCATGTCAGCGGGGAGATGACATCTACTTCAAAGTATCTATTCTCGGGCTTCCCCACGCGTCTGGAAAGAGGACGACGCCGAGCGGCATTTCGACACCATGGACGACGGAGATGCGGCGATAGCGGTGGCTGGCGAGGGCGATGCCGTGGCGTCTCGCGGAGGAAGTGGCCGGCTGGCTGCTGGCAACTCACGCTCCACGGCCAAGCGCGGGTCGCTGGCCTCCCAACTCGAGGAGATGGCCAGCGACGGAGCCTTCTTGCGCGCCATTGAGCAAAAGAGTCCACAGATTGCTATCTGCCGCGCCATCCTGCACAAGCAGACTGGCAGACGCACTCTCGAGGACATTCACGTGGTAGGACCGGGAACCTGTTCCCAGCCCACTTGCCTCTCAAGGTTGGGCCGATTGACCAGCAATGTGCTCATGTGGTGGCAACTGCTCCCAATGAGCAGCTCAAATCGCTCTTCGCGTCGTCCAAGCTTCTCGAGTTCTTCTCCAATTTGGACGCATGTGTGTGCATTTCTTCCTCGTGGTTGCCCACTGGCTGAGATGTAGCGTGGATAGCATGCTACTGATCTCCGTTTTGTGCTTCGTTTTGTTGCAACGGCAATTGGCACGTCCACCTCTTGTGCAGACAAGGTTAGTATCGAGGGGTCTCCTACGAGTCAACAATCTACTGCGCACTTGGACTTACCAACTGCTTCTTCTACTTCGGCAGTTGGATAGGCTTTACCAGTCCCTTGAGATGATGGAATTCCCCGAGAAGGGAGCCTACGTTTTTCATGAGGTACGACCTTCCTCAAGAATGTTTCCATGGTCTACAACGTACCCATCTGTCTGCTCTTCCTTCTTCCAAGGGCGACGATGGCGATAGCTTCTACCTCGTCTATACTGGCCGAGGTGAGAAATAACCCCCCGGCATCGACACTTACGCAATCCCAGCCCAACGTGCTGATCCGATTTATGGTTGTTTGGGTCACAGTGGAGGTGGTGCAAAAGGATCCTGAAAGCCCAGCCCGATCCACAATTCATCTCACTTTCCTCGGGCCTGGAGATACGTTTGGGGAGCGAGCACTGCTGACTAACTCCGACGTGCGGTCAGGTGAGAACAGCACGGTCTCTGGTGCTCTCACATGTAGAGTTGTGGAAGTCTCCAAACTAATCATTGGGTCCTCGTTTTCTCTTAGCATCCGTAAAAATTGCAACCGCTCCGGCAGAGTTCGTCTTCATCAATCGAGTCGTGTTCGCTGAGCTGCTCCGAGAATCGCACGACGCCGCAACTAACACCAGTACACTAGAAATTTCCAAGCGCTTCCGGTCGAACAAGGTGCGTTGCGTTGAGTCAGATGTCGCACAACACTCGCAAGATTGTCGTTTTCGACGGTCACAACTGACAACTTTCTTTAGGACATTGTGCGCAACATTTTCCTGCGCAGCTCAGCCCAACGCTCCGAGAAAGACTTGAAGTTCGCGGTTGAGTATCTCAAGAGCGTCAAGTTCTTCTCGCGTTTTTCCTTCGAGGTCCGCAAACAGCTCTGTAAGGTCATGCGGCTGATCAGCAGCGTTACGAATACGGTGCTGTTTGAAGAGGGGCAGGTAGGTCGCCATTTCTACATTCTCTTTACGGGCTGCGTCGATGTCTCGGTGCATGTGAAGAATCGTTTTGAGGAGATCACGGAGAACGTGGTGTCACGGCTCGGCGAGGGGGATTATTTCGGAGAGCTGGCTCTTTCCCAAGAAGGTGGTGTTCGTCGAGCCACTGTGGTGTGCACCGACTTCTGTGAGCTGCTCGTGCTGGGGCGCGATCAGTACGAGCCCTTGATCAAGAAATATCAGAACGAATATCACGCCCAATACGCGCAGATGCTCCGAAAGAACAGCTATTTCATGGGCCCGGAATGGGACGACAACACCATCGAAGGCATGTGCTCCGTCATGTCGGAAAAGTACATTCCGTTCAAAGGCGAGATCTGCAAGCAGGTTCGCCGGCCGTGCTTATATGAACATCGTCAATACCGCGATACCGCAGCAGCGTACTAAATCGTTTTGGACTGCTACAGGGATCGCGGGCGGCTGAACTCTTTGTCGTGACACGAGGGGAGTGCCGTATTGTCCACGAAGGCAAGCACCCCATTACCAATGGACGCCAACTGTATGAGTTGGGAAGGTTTGGTCCAAACTCGGTCTTGGGCTGCGCTGAGTAAGTGTTGACTTGTGCAGAAAAACGTTTCTTGCAAACTCCACACTAACGGGGCTCTCTACCTTATCATGTGCATCTACAGAGCGTCGGCGGGAAAGTTTAACGACATTTTTGTCCGTGACTATTCCATCTTCGCCGAGTCACCTATGAAGATCCTCGTCCTCTCGCGCTTCGACATCTTCCACCTCATGTCTGCCGAGGCGCGCGCGAGCCTGCAACGATCCTCGAACGGTTTCATCCGCGAGTCCATCCAAAGCCGCGCGCTGAAATCGGTGGCCTGGGAGAAGTATAAGAAAACCTTCCTGAGCAACGTCATGGCTGAAAGACAGCAACGGCATGGACAGCAGTTTCGAAGCAGTGTGAAGCTGGAGGAAGTCAGTCACGCAATGCCTCTGGGGGATAGCATCTCTCTTGGAAAGTCAGTGTCCGCCCCGCTGCTCCAGACCCGATGTATTCCGCAGACGCTAGTGGAACCTGGTTCACTCATTCTTGAGCGCCGTCGTGGGACGGCGAAGACGGGAACCACCTCCAATATGTTGCGCCAAGGGAATTCAAGCCCCAAGGCTATTCACCTCGTGAAAGCTCCTTCTGTCCTCCATCGAGCGCTACTTGAATCTGACGAGCTGCACGATGTGTCCACCACAGACGAAAGCGACCAAGATAATAGTCGAGGGCACTTACTTCAGAGCAGTGGTGGCATGAGTGATACGGGTCGTGATAATGAACGGGAGATCCAGTCAGCTCCCAGTGCCACCAGGCTTCACAGAAGCTCGACAACTACGGCCTTAGAGATCTTTGAGGGGCGCTCAAAGCTCCCAGTCTTGAGCCAAGATAAATCCACGGGGAATGGCAAGGGGGAAGAGATTGGTGCCTCCGACCAGCGGCGACGTGGGCGCTCATCCAGCGTTGTTGATGAGGGTAGGCTTGCCAAGCGGCGATCCAATCCGGACACTTTGGGGGAGCGCACCTCGTTCGGTAAGGGCCCACGGACACTGGCCCTGCCTGCAGTATCGTTGGCGAAGGGTACGGTAGTCGACCAGCCTTCAAATCCGGGAAGGTTCCGGAGTGATCTGCGGCGATGTGGCCGTGTGAGGGCAGAGAAGGCTGAGAGCGCTCTGAATGCGTCCAAGAGTGGGCTAGCCGCGTCGACGGTGACCAACGCGGCCACTATATGGGACCCTGTCCATGGCGTCTGCCAACCCTTCGCAGTGTTGGGTTTCATGAAGGAGAGGTCTGCTTCGCCCGCATCCCGAGCCACCTCGTCGTCATCTAACTCCAAGCCGAGAACCGCCAAGTCCGTCGCTGAGCACCTGCGCAAAGTGGCGGCGGCGGCCAGCGCGGCCGGAGCCCACATGGAGTTCACGCGCTTCCGTGTGTTCGGCAAGTTCCGTGACGTCAACGACGCGCTGGACTTGTTTCGCCGTATCTGTGCCGTGGAGCGCACCGCTGGCATGTCCGACAGCCGTGACTGCAGCCGCTTCGCCGTCTACAAGGAGGACGAGATGACCATGGCACTCGAGAACTTCCCCAGCAACGAAGAGGCCGCGTCATCGTCTGACGCAAAGTCGGCACTGGCACCGGTGAGTGAGCAGTTCCGCGCGTCGGATCTGGCGCACGCCACCGGCCAGCGCTTCGCGTGCGTGAGTGTTCTACTACAGCAAAACGGCGTCACGGGCCTCACCACGTGCATGGAGGCCGTGGTGGTGCACGTGTACCAGTGCTTCCCGACGCCACAGAGCGCGGTGCGGTTCGCACGTCAGACGGCCTCGACGCTACTGGCACCCAGCACTCTGTGCATCGTACCGCTCTTCGAGTGGATCCCACTGGCGGAGCTGGAGCGCTTCGACGCGCGCAACGCCGACCTGGAGCAGGAGCTGGAGCAGGCGATGCGGCGCGGCGGCCGCGAATCCTACGGCAGCACGTGGAAGGCGCGTAAAGAAGCGCTCAAAAAGGGCGGCGGTCTGCACATGCTCCAGCAGCAGCAGGCTTCTCGCCAACAGCAATAGCAGCAGCAACAACAACAGCCGACTCCGGGATCCGTCGCACTGTAGCCATTTCCATGCTGTTTTACAGGAATAAGATATTCCAATCAACAGGTAGTCACAGTCTTCTGCCTGTGCCGAGCGCTGGGGACAGGCAGATCAAGAAAGGCAGCGGAGAAGAAAATGGCGCCGCGCACGACGGTGGTGCTTAATATCTACGACCTGGTGGAGGCGAACGACTACATGGCGCGTACGTGATGCGTCTTTTCTAGCGGCGGAGGCCTCGGGCGCGTCTATGGCTTGCTTGGATGCGTGCTAATGTTGGCCGCTTGGTTGTGCTTCTCACAGCGCTGGGCCTGGGGGTTTTCCACAGCGGCGTGGAGATCGGAGGCGAAGAGTTTTCGTACGCCAGTGGTGCAGGCATTTTCGCTTCCACGCCTCGCCAGGCTCCAGGTATGCCCCGCTAGACCTCTGTGAGTGCCGTGGGCGCCCGCTAACATCCGCCTTTGTGTTGCCACTAGGTGCCAAGTTCCGCGAGTCGGTCGACATGGGCGTGTTCGAGGGAAGCTCTAGCGAGGCGCGGCAACTTGCGTATTCGCTGCGACCCGACTTTGATGGAGACGCCTACAATCTCTTCACCAAGTAAGTATGGCCCGGGTAGTTTCGCCCCTGCGGGATGCAAGTCGGCCTGACGTGACGTTCTCTGTGTGTGCATCTGTCTGCCCGCCTCCAGGAACTGCAACGCATACTCAGAGGCGCTGTGCCAGCTGCTACTGCGCAAATCGATCCCAGGGTACGTGAACCGCGCAGCATACTTCGGTTCCTTCCTCAGCTGCCTCATGCCGGTTGACGCGGAGGCCCAAGCGCCCGTGGGCGACCCGAACGCCACGCGCTCCCAGCTGACGAACGGCGCTCCTCGGCGCTCCGACTTCATCTACTCACCTTTCGCCGGTGCGTTAGCGGCTCCGCTCAAGAGACTTTGAGACCTGCGAATGGTAACTAACTCGTTGGATCTGGTTTGACGCAGGCGCGGGGCAAACTCCGAGCGGCGGCGCAGCTTCGACCTCGTCCACGGTTGCTTCCACCTCAGAGCAGACGACGCTGGCCGACCGTCGTGAGAAGGTCCGCCAGGCGGCGCTGCGGCGACTCGAAGGGCCCTCGCAATAGCTTCAGGGCCATAGAGAGGTGTAGCTGTCGACTTGCAAGCAAGCAGGACTACATCTTTCTGGCGGACTATACTTTACTATGCGGTTTCAAATGTGCGGTCACATAGTACAGCAGTTTCGCTTTGGAGGCGGTGAAAGGACGCGACTCGACGTTCTGGCATTGCAGTTGCTCGAGGTTCGAGGCGGAGAAGGGAGTCGGCAGTGAGGCGTCCTGCGTTGTCCAAACTGCATGGGCAAAGTAGTGTCGCCAGCCAAGAAAGGAGGCGCCGTGGGTGGCCCTCGCGCGCTGTCCAATGAGGAGTTCGACGACTCTGACGACGGCGTCGCCTCCGGGACGGAGCAGCATGCCGAGAGCACGATCGTGAGTCGCGAAACAGCGACGCACCTTGCGTTTTCCAAGAGGTACGAGCACGATCTGTTGTATACATGCCGCCACTTTTAATTTGACGCACGATGTGTACTTGTGGTGGTCCAGTCGGAAGGAAGACTTTGTCTACGCCGCGACGGACCACTACGTGCGCATCTTGAACGACCACTGCGAATGGGACCGAGAGGCTCCGCGCTCCGCTGTGCTGGCCGTGGTGGGGCAGCCTGGTAACGGCAAGTCGGCGCTGCTAGCGCACTGGGCGGATCAGCGCCGGCACTCCGAGAAGGGAATGCAAGAGCTCATCTACGAACACTATAGTGGCTGCTCGTACGATAGCGTCAAGCTCTCGCTCTTCCTCTTTCGGTTCATGAACCAGCTCAAGATCTCGTACAACCTGCGCGATTTTGAGCTGCCTCGTGAGCACGAGGAGGAGAAGCTCAAGTTCTCCTTCAGTCGGTGCTTGGAGGCTGCAGTGGGCAAGGACCACACCACAGGACCAGCCTCCAAGCGCAAACGGTACGCGTTTTCACCGGCATGTGCTCGTATGGGTGTGCCAAGTGACTGGGCCTTACCCGAGTACGTGCCTATCTAGGATTGTATTAGTACTGGATGGAATCGACTGCATCCGAACGGAGGATGGTGGGGATTCGCTGTCATGGCTCCCAAACACGTTCCCTTCAGGCGTGCGTATCATTGTTTCGACAACCCAACCTACCACCAGAGGCAAGCCGCAGCTCACTTGCTGCAAACTGGTTGGTCGCAAGTTGGCGACCTACGACGACGAGTGCGTCGGGTGGATTCCGCATTGCCTCGAGCCTGTGTGCTGTAAAGTGGATGGCTTACTTGTTGATTTATCCCTTGTGCTGCGTGGATTCAATCTCCTTTGCATTTTACAGTGGCGACCTTGTATATGACACGAAGCTTGCGCCCAAGGGACAAGATCCCCACACCATTCGAGAGTTACGACGCCGAAGCGCGACATTCGTGGAGGTCGAATCGTTGGATGAAGACTCCTGTCTGGCCATCCTACAGGTAGACGGACCTTGGGTGCACTTGAATGAGCTCAACCCGTTCTGGCAGCTTGGTTTTATTTGCTGATCCACCTGCTATTCTGTAGCTGTACGAGGAAAAGCGCGAGCAGGAGCTGGGTCCAGACGAAAAGGCAACGATTATTGGGGCCCGCGGGAGTTCCAACCCGCTCTACATTCGCCTCCTGCTGCACGCTCTCGAGCTGTTTGAGCCGAACCAGAGTGAAGAACGCCAAGTTTGGCTGGAGCGAGCCTGCCAGTCCAACCAGCTGAACGTCATCTACGAATTGGTGATGAAGCAGTGGAACACCGTTTTACTGGCAGACTTGTTTGTCGAGTTGAACCAGCGCACGGCCGCACTCGATAGCAGCAGTAGCGGCGTCACATCGTCCAAGGCGGGGACGGTCGGAAGTCCAAACCAAGCGGACATCGAGAGTCTACTAGTGGCCATCGAGCAGCGTGCGCTCTTGGTCCGCCACACGTTGTCCCTACTCTCTGTCTCTCGCTACGGTCTCTCGGAGGGTGACTTGCTCAAGCTCTTCGGCGACAACGTCTCGCGGAGTGTCAGTCAACAGCTCTTGGCGTTGCTGCGGCCGCATCTGATGCAGATCCGGCGTTATGATTGCGGTCCCTCCACCGGGGCAACCCATACCTTCCAACCTGCTGTGAATGCCATTACTCCAAGCAACAACACAAAGCTCGAGAGCACGGCTGATGAGGCCATAGTGCTGTACGACCTGAGCCACAACCAATTGAGACTGCTCACGAGATACGGCTTCCTGCGCGACGACCAGCTGCGTCACTGCTATTATCGTGAACTGGCAGTATACTTTGAGGCGATGGATGCGTGCCAGCGTCGCGTGGACGAGCTGCCCGTGCAACTGGAGCGCTGTGCCATGTGGGGCGTCCTGCAGAGCGCCCTTGTGAACATCAAGATGTTTCAGCTCTGGTGGGGCGAGCGCAATCGCCAGGAGTTCTTTTCCTATTGGATGGTGCTCTCCTCCAGCTGCTCCGTCCACGACCCCGTGGACGATTTCATCCGCTCGCTGGACGAGTACATCGCTCATGAAGCGCCGAGTGCGGAACAACTTCTATCACTCTTCCTCACCATCACGGACTTCCTGCGCACATGGCAGAAGGTGGGCGACTCTCGCACGAGCAGCATCGTGCTCAACCGCCCCAAGCCGCCCCAACTGCACGAGTTTATGGCCAGTCTGGGCGGTTCTGGTATATCCAATCTCTCGGAGGGCGAGGCCAAGCGCGTTCAGAGGGAGATCGACGCACTGGGCATCCACCCGGATGACGGCTACTACGTGCGCCGCTGGCTCTGGACGCAGTTCCCACTCATCGGCATCGCCTTCGAGAGTCGCGTCTTCCGCAGTGTGTCTTCCGGTCGTGCTTTCGGTGCCTCTACAGGCTCCACTACTGCCAGCGACGCCAGCAAGGAGGACCCGAGCACTTCAGATACGAGCGGTGCTGGAGGGTTGACATCTCAATCGCCAGTCAAAGGGAACATCAGAGGTTCGCACCAACTCCCCAACGCCGGTGCAATGACTAAGAAAACGCCCGGAGGAGCCCCAGGAAATGTCTCGTCCAAGGGTCCCATTGTAGAGAAGACAAAGAAGGTGACCGGTCCAGGGAAGCGCCGCCCGTCGCACAAGTTGCCGGCAGCGCTGGCACTTGAAGCCGGCGGAGAGGACGAGATCGGCGCCTTGGAGTTCTTATCTGCAGAAAGTGGAGAGGGCTCTCTGGCCTCCGTGTCCAAGCTGGAGGTTCGTGTAGAACGCTCCACATAGCACGATTGGTATGCGAGGCTAATCGTTGTTGTGGTTGCTGCTGTCTGTGGCATCAGGGCCAACTTGTGGAGCTTCGCATGCGATACGACAAGGCCAAATTCGCGGCGCGGGAGAAGACAGAGGCGCTCCGAGTGCTCGAGTCGCGTGTGAAGGATGCGCGGGCCGAGGCGACGGCGGCTGGCCAGAGTGCCTCGCAGCTGGACGAACTGCTGGAGAGCACACGTAGCGTGAACGACGAGGCGCTACTCGGACGCCAGCGTAGCGACTACTACCGCGCCATCCTGCGGCATTGTGAGGTGAGCCCGGCACGCGACCCTAATACGATCGAGACGGCTGAGGCCAGCGTGGCCAAACTCCGGCGCGAGATAGTGGAGCTTCAGCAGAAGACGCAGGTGATCTCGTATGAGAAGCGCCTGGCAGGGCTGGAGGTGCCCAAGCTTCAGCAGGTCACGCAGGACAAGGCCGCCATCCATCAGACGGCGCTTTCTCGTCTACGTTGGCGTCAGGAGCTCGACCGTCGACTTTACTACGCCAGTCTCTCCGCCAAAGACGGTGGCATGGACGCCTTGGCGCTCGCATCCGTCTCGCCCAGTCGAGGTGCGCGGGACGGGAAAAAAAGCGTCGTGCTCTCGAGTCTGCGCACGCCCTTCTGGCCGCTAGGCGCCGACCGCAGCCGCATGGGCTCTGGCGCGATGCCGGAGGTTGGCGCCACTGCCAGCAGTACCAACACCGCCACACCCGCCACCATCAGTTCTAGTGCCACGGACGCCAACTTTGTACGCGCCAAGGAGAAGCTACTGCACATGAAGGAAACGTCTTTGGCGCGTCAGAAGAACGCCGAGAGTCTGCAGCTCTACGTGGGCAGCGCCTACAAGGATGATGGCGTACTGGGCGCGCTGCGGCACGTGGGGCTAAACAAACCCGAGGAAGCGCTGCTGTACTGGCAGAACCAGTTGGAACACTCGGTGCAGCTTGAAGCGGAGGAGAAGCAGGCGGAACAGCGCGTGGCCGAGTATCGTGACCGGCTCGAGCAGCTGCAGACGCAGTTTGTGAACCTCAAGCTCAGTGGCAGCTCCAGTGCGCGCGTCGACGTCGCCCCAGACCCCACGAGCACCAGCGCCGACGACGACGCTGCAGCCTCCAAGACCGGCGTGAACGTCAAACAACTGGAGCAGCATTTGGCGGAGGCCACGATGGCCAAGCAGAAGAAGAAGGAGCGCGCCGTACGACTGCGCGCGCTGCACGAAAAGCTGCAGTTGGGGCTGCTGCATGTGGCGCAACTGCTGGACGTGCCTGGCGTGCAGCAGCAGCTCACGGCCGTGGAGCTCGTGGATGCCATTGAGAAGGTGGTGCGTCTGGTGCTTGGGGATGAGGCGCATCTACAGGCCGCAGCCAGTCAGGGACTGCGTCGTAAGAACAGTGTGCGGGGGGCGGCGGGGCAGTTGGGTGCGACGGCGATCCTGCCTTCGGACACACGAAGCGACGACGACAAGGCGCGCTTCAACATCCGCGTGCGTCGCGGCGAGGGTCGGCAGATGAATCCCTATGTGGACTTGGCCTCGGACGACGACGACGAGCCCGACGACGACGGAGACGACGACAGAGACGACGACAGCAGCGACGGCAACGACAACAACGAGCCCGGAGACGCCAGTGCCAGCGCAGAGGGCCGTGACGCGTGCGTGGGCAGCACTAAAAGAGGGCGTCGACAGTCCAGCGTCGTGCAGAAGCGGCGCGATATCAAGAACCTGTCCAAGCTCGAGATCGAGAGGAAAAAGGTGGCGCAAAAGCGCGCGGAGAAGAAGAAAGCTTAGCGAGTGCAACGTACAAAGTCCGAGTCTGGCTGGCAGGTGGGGAGGCTAAGTTGGCTGTCGTCAATCGGCTCCTGCTTGTTAGTTATTTGGTCTGGCTTGATGGTCCTTGTCGTTTGACGCCCGACCCGGCAACCTCACGCGACCTGCTCTGGGACTGACTGGCAGACTGGTTGGCAGGCAGGGAGCGCGCTGACGGCTTACGCCTTCTGCGCCTCCTCGTCCTCATACGTCTCGTAGTCGTCCTCGTCGTAGTCGTGCACGTACGTGTACGTCTCCACGGGCGGCGCCTCGGGCACAGCCACCACCATGCCGTCCAGCGCTTTCTCCAGCACGATCTCCGTGCCCAAACGCGAGCTGCAGCACCGCGACGCGTCAGTACCAGTGCTTTAGTCGATGCTATTCATTCGGCTACAGCCCACAGTATCAACCAAGAGATAGCGAGAGAGATGCAAGCACTTACTTGGCCGAGCGGTCTTCAGCCGGCACATACGTGTCAATGATGTGGCGCTCCTGGTGGTTGGCGGGCTGAAGCTTAGAGATCCACTCGTTCGAGATCACCACGTGCGACTGCGGCGACGTAGAGCCCTCGCCGAAGAGGCTCTCCGTGTAGTAGTCGTCACGGACGGCGTCGTACTGGCCGCCGCCGCCCATCGAGTCGTCCTTGACGAAGCCCACGTTGTTCATCTCGCAGGCCTCGCGCAGCGTCTGGCCCACGCGGCCCTGCAGCATGTGACGGTTGCCCTCGTAGTCCACCAGCGTCACGTTGACACTGTTTACACAAACGCACCAAGTCGAAGAGGCCAATCCCCCGCCATGCACCACCAGAACGTCAGCTTCGCCCCGTCGGCACCTCCTCCTTCCTCCGCCTCCCCAAGGGCCAGATCTACGCACATCTTCTCCGCCACAGTAGGCGCAGACGCGTCCACGGGGGCCGCGATGCCGCCCACGAAGCGGCGGCCCGCGGCGCGCGCCAGCGCAGTCGACTTCAGAGCTCTCGCCAGCATCTTGATCCGCTTGTTGCTTCCGGCCGGCCGCTCAATTCCTTCCCTGCGGAGGGCGGAGCCACACACCCGGAAAACCTGCTATACAGAATATAAATGGGAATATTGATGCGCCAAGTAGCCTGCAGTATGCGATTTCAAGTAGTTCATCGTGAACTGTTCACGTCTGCACTGCGGTAATGCATTTCCGGTCATATTTGATGCATTTCCTGCGTAGAGGCCACATACTACGTCCAGTATGAATTCCGAAACTATGTCTTTTGGGAAGCCATGCCTTTTGACGTCGTAGTGAAACGGTGTGGTCCACACCACTCGCTGCTTCACATCCGTCGCCCCAGTTCCTCCCAAGCAAAGCCAAACAAGCGCCGAGTGGGGCCGAGAAGAGCGCGTCGCGGGCGGAGATGGCAGGCGCCATGTACACCAAGATGACGTCCACGGGCTCGTCACTCATCATGAACCCGCGCTCGATCTCCAAGGAGTTGGAGGCCAAGATCTGTGCCTCCATCGCCGGCGTCATCGCGCAGCACGGTGTGGCCAAGCTCACCACCAAACTGGTGCGTCAGGCCGTGGAGAAGGAGGTGCGCGTGAGTCTCAGCAACCACAAAGATGTGCTCAAGCGCCTCATGCACCAGGAGTTCCGCAAGATAAAGGCCAAGAAGGTGCGTGATGCCTCTCTTTCTCTCTGCATGTCAAGTTGCTGGTAGGGCCGTCTGGTGGCGCCATGGACTCACGCGTTGCGATTGGCTGCAGGCGGCCAAGCGCTCGGTGCCAGAGCCCTGGAAGATGTCGGCGCGTCGCGAGGGCATGCTCAAAGGTCCGTCTGTGCCGTATCTTCTCTCTATAATGAAGGGAAACTTGGTCTGTGACGCGCGTTCTGCTCCTGTTACTCTTGTTGCCAGCGCTGAACCAGGTCTACCAGTTGGCGCGCGAGTCGCCCACTTTCCCCGACTGGGGGCTACATGCGATTCAATCGCTCTACGATCTGCAGGCAGTGGAGAGCGGCGAGGTGCTGCGTCTGGCGACGCTCTATCTGCGCTTGATGGGCGCCACCTGGCTCAAGGAGGACCGCCAAGCCGACTGGATGGCAGGTGCTACCCCCACGCCTGCGCAGACGGTCGCCGTCATCACGTCGATCTACCTCATCGAGCGTTTGGGTATCAGCCACCCGAGACGTGTGGAGCTGCTGGGGTTATTTGACCGCACTCCGGCCATTTACACCTGTCAGGTGCGTCGACGTCTGTGTCTTGTGCTGCGTTTTCATTGGATTCTAATTCTCATTGATTTGTCTTCCCTCAGGAGCTGCTCGGCTGGAACCCAGCAGATGGTCTGGGATCTCTAGAAAAAGAAGACGAGTTTTCCATCTACGAGCGTATGACGAACGCGCTGGTCCTCTGGCACTACGCGCACGAATTGGGGATCTCTCTGGGCTTCTCCTTGTCACAGGTGGGGTGGGGTCTACAGTGTCTGGGCATCACTTCCGGAACTTGTTGAGGCTTTGTGCGTTTTAACTGACTTCACGGTTTCTGTCGGTTGCCTCGTAGTTGCTGCAACACCTTCCGGGTGTGTACCCGTACAAAGCCCCCGAGGAGCTCTCGCCGACGGACTACGACAACCAATTACACTTCGTCACAACGCTAGTATTTGTGCTCAGCAACCACGGTCAACTGCGCTGCGACGCGGTAGGTTGCTCTTAGTTTGCATTAGGCGCACTCTCTCGTGTTGTACGTGGTGGAGAAAGCTGTGGGCTGACTTTCCTGATTTGTTTCTGCGGCGGATTTGAACAGGAGCTATTGCCGCACGAGTACTTCTTCCTGCGTCATCACATGGTCTACCTCATCTCTCAGCAGAACGTCTCACTACTGGGCGAAGCCTTGCAGGTAGAGGGGACACCGCAGTCCTAGACCCCATGATACTGAAGTGGGTGTCTCTGTATTCATTCATTAACGGTACTTCCTGCGCTGTTTTGCAGGCTCTTTGTTGCTTCGAAAGCTCGAGTAACCTTGTGCAAGTGCGCCGTGCCATGGCGTTCCTGCTCGTGTCACAGCATGAAGACGGCTCGTGGCGAACGAGCACGACGCGGTGTGACACCACCCAACGGTACTTCGCCACCGTTCACGCGCTATGCGGTCTGAGCGAACCTCGTCGCGTGGGCTTTGCGCCAGCCTACCCCGAAGTCATTCCATTGCTCGAGATGCATCTGAACGCGGATATCGGCATTCCCAATGTACGTACACGTGGATTGTGCCTTGAAAAATGGCTGGCCGGAGCTGAAAGTGGTTTGCTTACTTGTATTGCTTTTTTGCTCAGGAAAACCCCGGAGCGCCATCGATAACTGAAGCATCGGCAAAGACCTCTGCAGTAGCCCTCAAATCATCGTCTGCATTGGCATCGTCCAATGGTTCAAGCGACGCTGAGGCAAAGCAAGTGGATCCTGAAGGAGAAGTAGCGGCGGCGACAGCGGCGGCCCCAGCGCAACACGAAGACCTGGCGACGCGCGTTGGCTTTCTGCAGGGTCTGCTGGAACAAAATGGCAGCACAAAGAACGTGTCTGCGGCGCTAGCCTCGCACGTGCTGACCACGCTGACGGACATGGTCCTCACGGTCGACATCCTCAAGAGCACGGGCATCGGTCGCACAATCAACAAGCTCCGCAAGCACGTGACACCATCAGTAGCCAAGGCTGCCGCACAGCTCGTGGCCAAGTGGAAGAAAGATCTCCTGTAGCTGGAACTGGAGTTGGACAACCAGCGTGGTCGCATGACTGAATTCAGAACGCTTTCCAAATGGCTTCGCGGTTGCTATTGCGGACTCGTTGCGGACAACCATCACCAGGGACTGATGGCTGCCAGAACGTCGCGTGCTGCATCCAGCGCTGAGTTAGGCGTCATCCGCTGTTGCCCTTCTCCATCGAAAGAGCCATAGTGCTCGTCGTCCTCACTGAGCAGGGACTCCTCCAGTTCGTACGGAGTCTGCTCCGACTGTGGCGAGTGCGACATGCGGTCGTCACTGCATGACGAGCCCGAGTAACCGTCCACCCAAGATGAGCCACTAGACCGGTCCCGGTCCTCCGATTCTTCGCGGCGACGAGCCGATCTGCCTCGCGACTTCCTTGCAGTAGAAGATCGCCTTGGCGCAGACGGCGGGTGGCCCTCACGCGGTCGATTTGCGACGAAGTAAACCGAGAACAGGAAGCAGCCCATGGCCACACCAAAAGCCACCACTAACTCGATACACATGACCACCGACAGCATGCGGTGGTCGATGGGGGGCGTGTCGGGGCTTGGAGGTGGTGTCACTGTCTCACCAATGCAACATAGTTTTCGTTAGACACCTAGCTGTGAGCTGGCAAGCGGTGGAGATCGGAGTGACTTACCAGCCGGAAGGAGGACATTCAGGAAGACAGCAGCCGCTAGCGTTGAGCCCACGTAGGAATCGTCGAATACAGGGAGAGTACTACCACTGTGGGAATCGAAGGCGAGTGCAAAAACATCTGAAGATATGGGCTCAGCCATCAGTGAAACCCAAGGTATTAGCTGTGGTGTGGGCGCCGATGCCGTGCACACCATGTCCCGGGTCTTGTTGCGCATGTACTCGGCAAGTCCGGGGAACTTGTTCTGCTCCAGCACCAATGGGGTAAAGCATCATCATCACTTGAGTGGGGGGCGGTAGGGCATCCTGAATAGACCCCCAAGGGAGAATAAAGCAACGAACGTACCCGAGTGAATGCCCGCTGTACAAAGTAGTTGTACAGAACATGCGTGGAGATGGTGGTGCGAGAAGTAATCGAGCTGTCAGCGACTGCAAACTGGGACGAACACGTGAAGAATGGCGCTGGGAATTCGGCACAGAAGAAGTGGAACTTGTCCGACGGTGAGAGGAAGTGCTCCATCACACGCATCCGTGTCTCCTCTCTCAACTCCGCCGCATAGGCCGGCAGAAACCCGCGCAGAGAGTGCGCTGCCGTCGACGAATCCACGGAGGCGTCGTCAAAGTACTCGTCGCTGGCATTCCAAAGCCCCCGAGTGGAATTGGACCCCACCAGCGAATTCTCCACGCTTGCAGCTTCCTTACCGAGAACCCCCACCTCGGCCTGTAATTCTTTTCGAGTGAGCCTGAAGTCTGTGCAGACGGACGAGTGCTCAACCAAAACCCGGGCAATATTCACGAGCCCTCGTGCCGAGCGCAGCACCAGCGAGTTGAATTCCACGTCCTGCACTCCGAAGGCGTAGCTCGCATCATGGTCGCCTCTTTTGTCCTGTGGCTGCGCTGCCAGATACACCATGGGCTCATACAGGTTGTCAATCGCATCATCTGCGGTGAACACTGAGGCAGCTCCGGCGGCAAACCGCTTGCGAGCGCCCTCTGGGATTGCACTGGTGACCGTCCGGTAGTCCGGCGCATGCTTGAGCTGAGCAAGGAACCCCTTCCAATGAGGTGACAATGACGAAAACGTTTCCCACGGGTGCTGCGTGTTGAAAAGCCCGAACACAAAGTTAGATCATTTTCTACTTTGGAAACCATGGGAGCCTCGTTCAGGGGCTTCTCTTCGAACTCACATGGGAAGCCAAGAGACCGTTGGACGTGGAGCTGCGTCGTGTGGACAGAATATGCCGCTGCAAATTTCTGAGGGGCTCGTAAACGCTGCAGAGAAACTGGACGGCATTCATGCGTACATCCAGCACCGTCTCGGCAGGCGCTAAGCGAAACAGCTCCCAGGCCACATCAGCAGCCACCGGTGGCGCCAGGATTGTCGATGTGCTCAGAACCCAAAGTGAGTCCTGTTGTCCTTTCCCCGCGCTGTTTGCCAGCTCTGCATCGTATGCAGCAGACTGCCGCCAAAAGGCTGGACCTGGATGGAAGGTCCGGTTGCTGGGGATCCACTTCCAGGTCGACGGCACCGACGGGCCGTATACCAGGTGCGGAATCTGGCCGTCTGGCTTCTGGTGCTTGAGGATGGCCCTGCAGTGACACAAATGAAGCGTTACATGTTAAACGGATGTAGTTCTGCGGGTCTCTTCTTCTGGATTCCACGCACCGGAATTGAGCGGCGGCCTCGTCGAAGTCGTCGTGGGCGATGGCCTGCGCCGCGAAGAAGGCCTCAGCCGGTTTCTAAATCACGGTGCAGGTTAGATTAAAGCAGTTGTGCATGACTAGGCAAGCCCGCATAGGCGCAGTCGTTAGTACCAGGTACTGGAAGCCCACGACTGCGGGATCCCCCGCTGAGACGCCGCCCAGCTCCACATCAGTGTGCGCCGCCAACAGTGCCGAGGCATTCTCCCGCAACTGCTTCTCGCTACAGCCGGCAGTCGCCGCCGCGCCGTCGATCGACCTGGTCCACACAGCTAGGAGCACGGGGAATAACTTCCACATGCGTCGGTCGGCGTCGTCCGCGTCGTCCCCCTCAGCGCTTCTGCTGTTTTGCCGATCGTCGAGAAGCACTTTTGATGTCCAGAATCAAGTGCCCACGTCTGACCCACGGGAGCCTTGCGTTTCATATTATGCTAGCTGGTGGGTCAACCGCAAGACAGTTATGTCCGGACAACTCCAAGTCCACTTCAAAGGTCGCAGATCTTGAGTCGACACGAGCAGCAAGCAGGAAGAAAGGAGCATGCGCGGTGGGGGCGGCGGCGCGCGGCGTCCATGGAGTTTCCACGTTATGGCTCTGGCCAACGGCGCAGCAGACGCGGAGGTATCGGCCAGCAGAGAGCTAGCCGTGGTGCTGACAGACCCCGAGTCGGCGCTCGGGGGTTGGGAGCGGCATTGCTCCTACCGTCTCGTGGGCCGCGCCGACGTGGAGGCGGCTGTGCGGGCTGCACATGCGGAGGTATTGGACCTTCGACAGCGAGATGAAGAGGAACATGCTGAATCGGTACTCTCGGGGGCAGATAGAGGTGGAGAGAAGGCGATCGCGGAGCCTCCGTCATCGTCAGATGCGGTGCCAGACAAGGTCGAGGCGGCTGCTGAGAGCGAAGAAGTCGTCATCTCGCCGGAGCTGCTGGCACTCGCATTTCAGCGCATGGTAGAGACGGACAGACAGGAATTTATGGCGTTTCAGCTATCGAAGGGGGCTTCAAATGTCAACCAGAGCGGAGAAAGTGGCGGTGGTGTGGCTACAGAACCACAAGTAAACCAGGGCGTGCCTGCCGCGCAGAAGTCTGGAACTGCAAGCAATGCGAATCCACACGAACTCATAGAGGATGGAGAAGCGCAAGACACAAGTGGAGCTGCTCTTAGTGCTGGCACTGGTGGTTCCACCGGTGGCTCTGGTGGCGAGTATGACCGAAGTGACGGTGCTACTACTGTTGGTGTCGCACCCGCGCGGGTCTACTTACTGCGAGACTACCCTACGACGCTACAAGAGATCGACGCTCTGCTGCATCTTGGGGAATTTGGTCTTGAGCCTCAGGTGGGTAGCGGTCCCGAGTCATTGCCAGTATTACCATTAATTGACGGTGTGCTTCTTTTAGCGGACCCTCCAGATCCTGTGGCCGTGCGCAATCGACTCAAGACCACTACCAGCGCCATGGCGCGAAGCAAAAACAACGTACCTACAAAACCTGTTGAGCAAAACGACGCCGATGTTGGTCTTCTTGGGCCTCCGGAGGAAGATTTTATCTTCCTTACGGCGAATGAAGGTGTACGAGGCTTCTATGAGGCCTCTCGCCGTAGCGGTCTCGAGTGGAGCGACTTCGTCTTCACGAGCATTCCGTGCACCTCCAAGTCTGCAGAAGGTCCCAATGCGGTGAAAACGCTGGAAGAACTCACGAAAGACTTGCTCAGCACTGTGGAGTCATTGGCGGCGCAGAAATTTGTCTTCAAGGAGTGGGTATCGTCAACGAAGTTCTGCTCGATTCCAAGCTACACTCTGAAGATGGGGCCTCCTACTCCAGACCCGGACAGCGACCCATTGGGTGCAATCTATTGCTCTGTTCTTAGCAACGTCTTCACAGCCAGCACCTCGGTAAGTGCTGTGCTTTTCGCGATGATTGAAGCGGTTGCAACGCCCCACAGATTGGCTTCGCGTCCATGTGCTGCGGAGACTCCTGTACTCCGTCATGACAACCAGGATACACAGGGCGAAGAATTTATTGAGTACGGAGATGGAGTTGCGGTTCGTATGGCATACGCACGCACTTGCCACGATGTACATCAAGCTGAGGGAAGCTCGTGCTTCCTTGATGGAGGCAACCATCGCCTGGACGATGTGGAGAAAGCTATGTGGAGCCGCAGTGACCTGCCAGGAGTCGGAAACAAGGGCCGAAAGGGGATGCCACGCTCGCCAGAGTTGTCTGCTCCAGAGCGCAGTGTGCGCAACACGGAGTTCACGACGTTTTGCTCCTCGCAGAGACTTTCCTGCTCTCAAGTTCATCTCACGCGGCAGCTACTACAGTTTGAAGAGTTGCTTGGCGATCCGTGGAGGGGGAAACTCCATTCTCGCGAGTTTTTCGAGACTCTAACACGTGCCATTCTTCCCCAGCGGATCTCACAGGTGCTGCAGGAAAGCGCGCCCAGGGTCTTCACCGCCTATTACACTCCCACTGACTCTCTTCTGTTGGCGTGTCTCGCTGAAACTGCGCCTGGACGCGTGGAGTCTTTCGTCTGGACGGCGCGTGAGCATGTTCGCCACCGCCCAGCGTTCAAACACTGGCGGAAGGAACCCCTTCCACTAGACGAATTCCTTACTCCTCGTACGGAGGCAGCAGCAGGAGCCTGCGTTCCTTTGTCCTCAGCTCGACTGGATCTCGTGTCAAGCCGGACCTGGACGGTACATCCAGCGGATCACAGCCTGGTGCGGCTTTATCAGACGGCGTGCGGAGATGCATGGCTCAGCGTGTACCAGAACGGGTATGATATTTACATGATTGCCTTCCTTGATAAGGTAGTTAGCCAACTATGTTCTGTTGGGCTAACTATGTTCTGGCGGTCGTTGCTGTATATCGCAGTGACGTGTTCGGCTTTCGCCCAGCGAGACAACCCGAAGAAGCAGGGTCAATACTGCAACGCGATAAACTAGAAGAAGGTGAAAATCAGACCCCAATCAACTCGCCGTCTCTTCCTACTCCGTTGGGTTTCCGCGTGCAGTTTGTCGGGTCATTCAAAGACGATACCTACATCCATATATCTGAGGGAAAACGGCGACTGCCCAAGAAGCCGGACGGTTTTTCGACTATCACTGTGTCGAACTCGTTTCCAAGCGGCCTTGTCATCTCCGCGTGTTCGGATGGCTCTATCGTGCAGCGATACGTATGCTGTCCCGCAGTGGAAAGGAAAACGACAGAGGAGAAGCCACATGAGGAAGACAATTCAGTTGGTGATACTACGCAAGAAGGCACTTGCATCGGTGACCATGCTACTGATGTTAAAGAGGTATTTGGTGCCGGTGCTTCTGGTGCGGCTTATCTCGAAGCTAACGAAGATGGACCTGATGCTGCCGACCTGAACAACAATGACATGGTGACAAATACGGCAAGTGGTGTATGCAGTGACGACAGCGAAGAAGAGTATCGTGTGATTTACGGCAAGGGAAGCGTGCTGCGGGTGCTGAAGAATGGGAAGAAGGAAGTGCTACTTGCCAACGGTAGCATGAGTGTGCTTCAAGAAGGTCACAGTGGTGAATCCCGTCGAGACACCAGTAAAGCAGTGGACGACGATGATTGGCAACTACCTCCTGCGAGGACGACACTCACTGTGGATCCAGAAACCAACGCTGTAGTCGAGCGACGCCCAGATGGAGTGATAATTGTAACCTACACAGATGGCGCCCGTGTAACGTACCATGTCGACGGCACGCGAATGTACATGAATGCCGGACACTCACATGTCGTTGTGAAGAAGCACAGCTTCGCTGATGTCTGCATCGACGTGGATGTAAATGTGACAGCCCAGCGCCATGCTGCGGGGGAGCGTGTGGCAGTCACTAAAGGTGGTCTACGTACGCGAAGCATTGTGAACGTCTACGAAGGCACTCGTGCCGAAGTGAGCTACAATACCAAGGTGACTGCGCAAGTGAATGGGCGTGTCACGACTCGAAAGCCCAACGGTTTTGTGGTCGTCGCAAAGGAGAGTGGTCGAGTGGAGTATTCGGCACGAAAGGATCCAAACGGAACCAGCATCCTGGATTACAAAGAGGACGTGGATCGAGACGTGACAAACCACAACAGCGTGTACTACTTCGATTGTCGGCGAGGCTGCTTTGAGCTGTGCGACGGCGAGCAAAATCAGTTTCATGTAGATTTAAGCGATGGATCAGCACCCGCAGTGTCAGTGGACCTTGCTGGGGTTGTCAGTGACGTGGAAGGGGCTCGTTACGAGGTGGGATCCATCCCAGCGAAAGCGGTCATCAATAACCCCATCCAGCCACACTTATTCATCCTCAACGGCGATGGATCTGGACTGGAGGTGCTAAGACCAAGTGACATAGCAGAGTACTTGGACGACACACTGTCCAAAAGCCAGCAGGAAGAGCTGAAAGGTCATTCTACGAGTACAAGTCATGTGTTGTTGCGCTCACTGCGTGCATCTGGAGCGGTATTTCAGCAGCAGTCGCCGCTTTTTCACGATGACAAACTCCACAGTGAGATCCAAAGACTTCAGCGGCCTGTTGGGACTGCAGGCAAGTATTTGCCGGACTATTTTGCAGAGCTCCAGCGCGTTCCAGAGCAGCAGCAACAACAATTCACGGTGGCGAGACGCGTGCAGCAGATCCAGCCTTTGAGCGCTGATGAGCTGCAAGAGATGCATATCGCGTGGGGGAAGTGGCAGACCTGGCAAAAGGAACGCGAAGCGAACAAAGAGCGCTATAAGGTCGTGGACCCTCGAGAAGCTGAGGCAATTGCGCAAGAGGCCGCAATGCAAAGAAAAGTGATGGCGGCCTACAAAGCGACACGGGCGCGAAAGAAGATGGCACGCCAGAAAGAGCGAGAGATGAAGGTCAAGACAGCGTCCAAGGAACTGAGCGCTGGAACGCACATGGAGACGGTGCAAGAAGGAGAGGAGCCGCAGGCTGGAGAGGAGGAAGAGGAAGGAGATTCTGACGACGATGAATTCGACCAGTTTGGCTCAGACTTGAGTGACGATGACGGCTGCGGAGATGGGGACTCGGAAGTGGATGATCCCATGGAGCTACTATGGACAGCCTTCAGCCAAGCGGACTCGGAGTCGAGGGGGCTACTCACTATTGCGCAGAGTGCGTATTGCTTTCGACTCTGGGGTTCACATTGCATATCCTGCTCTGTGACTTTGTTGGTTGGGCTCTCGCGGCCGCTGCCGCTGTTTCTAGTACTACTAAATATGTGTATTTAACTGTCGTTGGTGGTGGTGGTGGTGGTGGTGGAATTGCAGCACGACTGGGAGTAGTGAACGTGCTGGGGGCTGGTGTAACCACGAGCGAACTCACAGAAGCACTAGTGCGGTTCAAGATCCCTCATCCATTCAATGTGCGTCCGCCTCTCCTAACGTGTTGTCGGGGTGTCTGTCTGCCTGTGGTGAATCTCTGCGACTAACTGAAGCTGTATCTGACGACGCGCGCACGGGTACTGCAGGTGAGCTTTGATATGTTTGCGGACCTGGTCGCGTTCTTCCGAAGTGGTGACGACATGGATGCTGTGGAGCCGTCCGACGCGGAAGGCAGGAGCCGTGTCCCGTTGCTATTGGGCGATGATCAGCATCTCTGGAAGGAGTCGCGGAAGGAGGGCGGTGCTCCACGGTCTTCCATCCTTGCGGTTGGTTCCGCCGCAGAGGCTGTACGCACGCGGTCGCCATCAATGCCGGTGCGAAAGAGCCCCATCTGATAACCTGTCCAACTGAATATGGGTTCACAGTAGCTGCTTAGGGGAGAGACAGTATAAAAATTGATTCTTTGATTCTAGATGCCCTGTGAAATCAAGTATCGAGGAAACAAGATTCCTGTATTTCAAGTTATTACTTCATATTATATTTACAGCAAAGCTTCATTTAAACACAAAGATGTTTACAATGCGTTGCACCTTTTAAATAAATATGTATTACGATATATTCAACAATCTAAACGTGGAGGTACCATTGCGCGCCGAAACTGCGCGGGAAGATGAACACGCCCATTCGGCGACGCATCCAGCCAGCCATTCACTGCGCCATCTGTCCCTGTGCCTCTCGCGCCGCCGTCAAGAGCTCTTCCGCATAACCCGAAAGGCAAGCCCCGACAAACCTGCAGACTTGTACAACCCTTCACACGCGAGCAACATGAGCGGCCCCCCGTCCCCGAAGCGCCAGCGCACCGACGACAAGCCCGCGGCCGACGACAAGCCGTTCGCGGAGCCCACGCCGCAGGAGGTGGAGCAGATCCAGAAGGTGCTCGAGTCCGTGGAGAAGGTAGAGGAGACGCTGGAGAAGGAAAACGAGCTGCAGGCCAAGGAGATCCTAGCCGTCGAGACCAAGTACAACGCCAAGAAGCGGCCCACGTACGAGCAGCGCTCCAAGCTGCTGGCCGAGATCCCCAATTTCTGGCGCCAGGTCCTGTTCAACCACCCGCTGGTGGGTAACTGCATGGACGAGAACGACCTCAAGATCCTCGAGTTCCTGGACGCATTGGACGTGACCTTCGTGGACGACAACGGCGGCTTTAAGCTTGACATGAGCTTCAAGGAGAACCCTTTCTTCTCCTCGGCCTCGCTTTGGAAGCAGATCAAGTTCTCGGACGATGACGAACTGGACGTGACGGCCTCCAAGATCGAGTGGAAGGACTCGGAAGAAGCCAAGGACGTGTCGGGCAACTCTCCCTTCTTCGAGGTGCGTGCTTCGAGAGCTGCAGTGCAATTCACGTGGTTCGTGCTGCATCGGGCTAACTTGTACACGTATGTGGCTGTGGCTGTGGTTGTGGATCTGTGCTTTGCAGTGGTTCACAGCTACGGAAGGCGACCAGGACATTGCGGACATCATCAAGGACGACATTTGGAAGAGCCCAGTGCCGTTCTTCATGAGTGTGGTACGTGTAGCAGCATGGTAATCCCTTGGAGTGTATAGTGAGAGAGGGAGGGCCTCACTAACGTCCTGGATGGTGTTCTCTTTGCTTCAGGACGAGGAGGACGAGGATGAAGAGGAAGGCGAGGAAGGCGAGGACGAGGGCGAGGACGAGAAGGGCGACAAGGAGGAGGCTGAGGGGGACACCAAGGAATAAGCAGCTTTACATGTGCATGCGCACAGCCACATGCTTTTCGGCCCGTTGTACTCCCTTCATTGCCACCGAATATATGCTTCTTTGCTCTCCTTCCTACCTGGTCCTTCAATTGACTGCCTACGAGGATCGTTTCTCGAGCATTGCACTGCTTGATATTCGTCTAGTTGCTCTTCTTCTGGTACATTGCGCTCGGCAACCACTTGATCGGATTGCGGTTGTAAATCCCCCAGTTGGGCAGCACTACCTGCAAAATACGCAGCAAGGCACACCACAGCCAGTATCATCAGTGCGTCTGGCGCGCGCACACCAGCAGCTCAACACCGCCAAGGCGTGAGGGGCATTCCAAGCTTCTGCACTTCCTCTAGCAGTCTGCACGCAAACCAACGTACCAGCGCACTGATAGCCGTGGCCGTGAGCCAGGCCTGAAAAGGGTACGTGAAGTCCTGCCGCGCGTAGCCGTAGAGCCACGCGGGCGCACAGATGAGCACGAAGCATAGCACCAGGAGGTTCTCCGCGCGCGCTTGGCCCTTGTAGTCCACCATGGCTGGCCCTTCCACTGTACTTGCTTCGCTTGCCGGAATGCCTTGCTTCCTCCACGTGGTCAGTTCATCGACTGACATCCTGCGATTAAGCATATGCCCAATAAAAGGCTTTGTTTTGCCGGCAAATCTTGGTTTGAGAAGAAGGAAGCGAGAAAAGAGAAGCGTTGGGGATGGCGACGCACGGCAAGCCGGTGGAAGGCATGGAGTGTCTAGCCACCATGGACGACATCACGGAGGAGGAGGGCAACTATTGTGAGTACCAGACGGCGCCCAGCGGCCAGTGGCAGCCCGCGCTCTTCGCCGCAGAAGTGGTGCAGCAGCTCCTCGACACGCAGTTCCACACGTACATGAAGAAGGTGCAGCAGCCGGATTGTAAGGCTGAGCTGCGGCGCCTAGTCACCAAGGGCCCGCCCATTTGGGTTGAGGACAAACACGCGTTGGCTCTGCCTGAGGGGGATACACATGTCTGCCAGGTTTGGTACGCCAAGGACGACAAGGAGAAGAGTGCCAAATTGGACGGCGCTCTCGAGGGGGAGGAGAGGGAGAGGCTGTGGAAGGAACTAAAGCAGCTACTCGCCGCCATGGAGGGGGACAAGGAGGAGGTCAGGTAAAGGAGACACCCGCGTTGTTGCGCTTGGCGTGGGCTCCATCAGCTAGGCGCGTCGCATTTGCACAATATATCGACCCCTTCACGCAGTCGGAATCCCCAGTCGGTTGTACTATCTGGACGTTGGGGAAGAAGAAATACTTGGACAGGTGTAAGGCGCTCTCCATGTCAAGCACGTCGGCGGTCACCCGCGAGGCGGTACTGCATTTTGACCGCCACCTCATGCACCTCGTGGTTCACCGCGCGGTACATCTACCACCGTGCACCTCCAAGCCATTGCGGTAGAAGGTGGCACTGAACCAGCTCCGCACCAGGTCAGATAACCGCGCGCATAGCGGCAGTTCTCCCCCTCCTCTCCTGTTGTTCCTCGTACTTAATCTGCCGCTGCAGCACCTTCCCTCGTACGCTTCAGCTTCCTGTAACGAAGCCTGCTCAGTACGTCATGTCTGTAGATGTCAACCTCGTAGCCACAAACCATCCCGCGCCATTTCTCGAACAGGCCAGACAGCAGGAACTTCACGATGTAGGCGGCCTCCGCCTCGGCCTCGGACGCCGTACCCCTGCAGTACGGGCACGGATGCTTGCTGTTCGCCACTGCGCCCACCGGCCGCGGTCCCCACCGATGGCCATTCGCGCAGATATAGCTGCAGTCGTCTGTGAGTCGCTCCCAGTGGTAGATCGGCGAGTGGCCGACCAAGCTTGCTCAGCTTGGTCGGTCGCGGACTGCTTCGGTCTTCATGCTCTCAAGTCGAGAAGTGAGCCAAAGGTGTTTTTGAGAGCACCTTGAAGTTGCTATCTTCAAGGGTTAACCTCGCACGCCGAAAGGTCAAAAACAGCAGCGCCCGATCGCCATCCGCGTCGGATGAACGGTTCATCCGACGCGGATGGCGTCGGACGCTGCCGCATTTTTTGACTTGTGTCCAGTATGAAAGATGGTTGATGACATTTTGGTGGCGAGAAGCGGATTTTCGAATGAGAATCTTCCAGCGGAAAAGAAATGGGGGACGTTGAAGTTTAGAAACGTACCCGTACTTGGGCTTCCTCTCCGAAGGAAGTGCTGAAGCGCAAGCGCCAACCTACGATACGGGGTATTTTGGCCTATTATTGTAGTTTTCCTCCAATCTGACACACATTTATCTGAAACATGGCAATTCGAGGGAACCAAGCGCGTTTCAGATTGAGGTCCATTTATTCAAAAGTATCATTTCGCCTTTTTTTAGTTTTTTTTTGCTAGAGGCCTTTGAAGTCCATTGGAAAGAGCAGGAGAGTTAGGCACAAAACCGACAAAGAAAAAAGGACTTTTTTTCTCGAGGCATCTCGCACCAACGGCCACAGCTTTTTTTTTCATTTTTGACTTTTTGGGGACCTGAAAACGTCAACACGGAGCCAAAGGACCCCCAGGTTTGATTCGTAATGATACGTTTGTAAAAAGGGGCCTCACATGTAATACAGGTCAGACCTCACTATCGTATTTCACGGCGATGATGTAACGTCCGCAAAAAAGGAAACCAAGTGCAGTGGGAAAAAAGGCAACCATGTTTATCCTAACAATATTGTGTCATACAGGGTTTCACTATTGGGAACTGAAGGACATAAGTGTATTTGCAAAAAAAGCTGTGGCCGTCGGCGCGAGATGCCTCGAGAAAAAAAGTCCTTTTTTCTTTGTCGGTTTTGTGCCTAACTCTCCTGCTCTTTCCAATGGACTTGTTTTTATCTCTAAAAGGTTTGTACAAGTGGCCTAATGAGCCAATTCCATCGGCCGTTTAACCTACTTCACAATGGAAATTCAGTTTTGTTAGTTTTTTTTCGGATATGACCACTTACCCTGCGGTAAAGTCGACCGACTTCAAAGGCCTCCAGCAAAAACCCTAAAAAAAAGACGAAATGATACTTTTGAATAAATGGGCCTCATATTCAGCCTTGCACAAATTTTGGCGAACAAATCCCGGTTCACCGTTTTTTAATCATTGCTTTTGATCTAGAGCTGATATTCCTCTCAAACGTGAAACTTGATCCACCTCTTTCAGGTTTTATCCTAGAGTTTGTATTCAAGCAAATGAGGTCTGTTTTAATACTTAATACACAAGTGCCAGATGATAAAAATCGGATCTACTGGGGCCTTTGATTGTCTTTGCACCCAAATAAGTCTGTCAAAGCGCTTTGCGTCATGCCGGATGCGTGCTCACGTTCTACTTCCTCGCGCAGCTGCTTTTGAAGCGTTCTTAGGCTTCTCGATACGACTGCTTCAACATCAGGGTGCTCCACATGGTCTGGAGAACCCACCACCCTTTTTCGGTTGTAACGATTCATTACTTCCTGGTGTCTCGCTCGAAGAGTCGTAGCCGCCACCGCTACTACCTGCTCTCACATCTGCCGCCGCCTCCTCCTCATACCCAGTGCTCTGGAACATTACTGCGTCGCTTTCTTCGCCTAACAGCTGCATCGCTCTTCTCCGTTCGCAGCGAGTTCCGAGCCAACGCTATCTTGTACCACACGGCGTGCGGTGCACCGTACTGGCAGAACCAGAGCGAACGCCGAATCGAACAGTATTCGCGTGGTTCTAAACGGAGATTATCTCAAGCTGAGCTATCGTTAGCGGCTCGAAGCAGAGATCTCTGTTTTCTCCAGGACATGATATGAGCCACATACAGATTTTCTTCTTTTGCTCGAAGGTCAAGTGACACGAGGCACTTCACCACTATGCGCTCGCTTCTGGAATGAGTCTCGTAAGACTGCAGAAAAGGAAGACGAGTCCCCGGTACACAGTTTGTTACCTGGGCATGACGGAATTAAGGAAAGCTCGAGCGGTAGCTAGGCCTCTGGAGGCCTTGGCTTGGTGTTTGTACTGAAAACTCAGAAATTCGATTTACCGTAGTATATGAAACGAAATCGGTCCCCCGACCAAATCAAGTTTCTCAGGTTTATCCGTATCGGAGTCTGAAAAGCCCGATATTATATATATCGCGCCCTGTTTTATAATGAAACGAGCTCAGTAAATCAAGGTCCTCATTATTAAAGGGAGCACACTCGGTTCGCTCGGGGCCCTGCCAACGAGGTGAAGATGGTGTGCTCGCTCGGCCACGAGTTCGACCGGTCGATGGGGGCCGTGGCCGCCGGCACCAGTGGCTGCAAGGTATGCCGCCGCAACAACTCCAAGGGAGAGGCCATGATGGCCTTCCTTCTGTTCGCTTTCTTTGGCATCCGCTTCCTCTCTACGCGGCGCGAGCTACCTAGCGCGCTGGAACTGGACGCCTTTGCGAAGCTCGGAGGCCGCAAGTTTGCCTTTGAGCATCAGGGGGCTCAGCATGCTTTCTGGTGCTCCTCTTACAACCCCTATCGCGGCGAGTTCGTCGCCATGGTAAGCCTATATATTTGTGAGTTGGAGCGGACTAATCTGCGCGCTATGATGGCTTGATGGCGTGGTCTGCGCGCTGCTAGGGACCGCTACAAGGCAGCAGAGTGCCTAGCGTTGGGCA
>JAADYJ010000190.1:0-32062 GCA_023338205.1 Halophytophthora polymorphica | reverse complement strand
GTGTCCAATATGAACGGTTTTGCCAGATGGTTGATGACATTTTGCGGATGTATTATGGCAGATTTTCATGAGAATCTTCCAGAAGTTACGCGAAATGAAATGGGTACCGGTTGTCTTGAATTCGTCCTATACAAAAACCGGTTGTCTTGAATTCGTCCCATACAAAACCAAGTACACCGTGATGTCGTCGGGAATTCCGGAATTCGCGACGACATCACGGTGTACTTGGATTTTGTATTGGACGAATTCAGTGCAAATCCATTGTTCTGAACCTACCTTATGTCATACGCAGATTGCATCCTCCTGAACGTTATGGTTTCCGTCAATATTACGTTCAGGAGGTTACAACAATACACGAATTGTTGCGCATTCGTCCCATACAAAAACCAAGTACACGGGCCGGTGCCAAGGATTTCCGGAATTCCTGGCCGTGGGAGGGACGTCTACTTGGTTTTTGTATTGGCGTCACTTCGCATCATGGACCTGAAGGCAATGGAGGCCGCCACCAAGGCGTTGATGGCCGAGTATTTGCAGGCGCAGGACGAGCAGCAGCATGCGTTGGCCGCCGCGCAGGAGGCGAGCGCGTCGCTAGAGCGCGCGCAAGCCGAGTATGTCGAGGCGCGTGCCGCCGAGGCCGCCGGCGAGAGCGAGATGGCTCGCGCAGGAGAGCTGCTGGCCGCCGGACTGCGGGAGCTGAGTGTGGACGAGGTTCAAGGCTCTGTTGCGTCGCCGCTGCCGCCGCATATTGCGGACTCGCTGGTGGAGTACCACGCCAACATTGGCTGCTACCAGTGCTACCTGTTCCCAGACGCCGCCGCCACGTCCAGCGACGGCAACAGCACTTTCGACGCCTCGACGCTGAGCCTGCGCGTGGCCTTCCCGCTCGTAGAGCTTCTGCATAGCAGCACGTCCGCATCGACAACGGTACCAGACACCACCGCGGAGAATACGATCGCCATCTGGTCCACGCAGATCGAGCGCAACGTGGAGCCGGCGCAGTGCACGGTGGAGCAGAAGGCGGACCACTTGTACCTGCGCCTGCCGATCCGCGCGAGCGACAAGCAACCTCTCGGCGGCTTCTCTTCCTTCACGCAGGTGTCTGCTGCAGAGCTGCGCGCCGAGAGCTACGCGTCCGTGCGTTGTCGCGCATGCGCCAGCGAGTTGCTAGGCGCGTCTGGAGCCATGGAGAAGGTGTTGCCGCTGCCGTCGGCCAACTGGATGGATATGTTCGACTTCTGGGGCGCTGGCATCGGCGCCTTCGAGCACATTCCACGCGACGACATCAGCGCGCAGCGGCGACGCGTGCTTGTTGGCGAGTCCTATGTGCTGCTGCATGGAGCCGACCTGGCCAAGCAGGCCACGACGGAGGACATGGAGCAAGACGCGGCGGTGGCGCCTGGTGAGTCACCCAAGGAGGAGAGCGAGTGGGTCGCCCTGGCCTGCGCCGCCTGCGCCGAGCGCATTGGACTGCGCAGCGTGGAGCAAACGGACACGGTGCGGCTACACAAGCACCTGATCAGCGCTCGTGTGGCGGGCGAGACCGGCGAGCCGGACGAAGAAGCCAACGTTTTCGACAAGTACACGGTGGACAGCATCGTGAGCGCCAAGCTGCTGGAGCTGGCCGACTCGGATGGCATCTTCCGGTACGTCTTGGCCCCAGCAGACCAAGAGCGTGGGCCTGACGCCCATGCCACGTCCGAGCCGGAGCTCCAGGTGCAGTTGTTGAGCTGGGAGACCATGCTGCAGCGTCACGGCCGCGCCGGCTTTCGGAGAGTGCTCAAGGTGCTGTACAAAGCTCGCACGGCGACGTCGCAGGCGGAGGTGCCGGCCCTCCCGCCGTCGCACAAGGTGGCGCTGCCGTTAGCCATGTGCATCGCCATCACGCAGCGCCTTGGCGAGAGCTCGAGGTTGCTGCCTGAGTCTCTGCGTGAGTTTAACCGCATGCACGTGGGCTACCTCTTCGCCTGAGCCCCGCTCCATTTTCGACAAGTGCATGCACAGCTACATGTAGAGCGACATGTATAGTACATGTACGTGTAGAGCTGGCAGTACTGCATGTAGTACTTCATGGAAGTAGATGTACTGCTACCGGTACCTGTACATGTAGAGAAGTTGCTACGTTGGCAGAAAACAAGGAATAAGTTCTTACGCCAGGCGGTTGCCTCGCCTCGCCGCGGGTGCGTGCCTTACTTGGTGGGCGCCCAGTAGTCCATGATGTCCAGCGCCACCTCGCAGCTCTCGCGCACGACCTGGTCCGAATCCTTGCGGAACTCGTGCAGCAGCTCCTCGCACTCGCGCGTGCCGATGGCGCCCAGCGCCTCGGCGGCCTCGTGGCGCACCATGCGATGCTCGCTCACGTCTTCCAGCACGCGCTTGAGCGCCGGCACCGTCACGGGGTTCTCCATCTGGCCCATGACGTAGGCCACCTCGTGGCGGAAGAGCGCGCTCGAGTCCTGGAAGCCCTCGGCCAGCGCCAGCGCCGCCTCCTCCGTGTTGCGGTTGCGCAGAGAGAACATGGCGCGGTACTTGTCGAACAGGTCCGCCTCTGGGTCCAGCAGCCGCTTCTTGAGCTCCGCCGTGGTCACCTGCTTCTCCGCCGCGGGAGCCGGGTCCACCGACAGGTACGGGTTGGGGTCCACCTCGCCCTCGCCCAGCGTGCCGGCGCGCTTCTTGGCCTCGTACTTGATGAGCCGCACCGACAGCTTGCACGTCTCAGCCAGCGGCGCCGCCTCGTGTGCGCAGAACTTCTCCAGCGTGGGCAGCGCCTGCTCGGCGCCAATGGCGCCCAGCGCCTCGGCAGCCTCGTGGCGCACCATGATCTCGTCGTCCTCGTCCGCCACCACGCGCTCCAGCGGCTCGCAGGCGTCAGCGTCCTGGAACTGGCCGATCACGTAGGCCAGCTCGTGGCGCATGAGCTCCGTGTCGGCACGGTTGGCCAGCGCCGACAGCAGCACCTGCAGGTCCTCCTTGCCGCCGCGCGACCGCAGGTAGAACACGGCGCGGGTGCGCTTGCCCATGGGCTGCGACAGGTCCAGCAGCGCGTCGCGCAGCGTCTCGAAGGACGGCGCGTTGTCCTCCACGGGCGTCATGCGCGAGTCCGACGTCATCTAGGCCGGGCGGACGAAGAGCGAGAGAGAGTAGTGGCTTCACTTGGCAAGATGGAGAATGCGTTGATGCCCGGATGCGGGATGTCCAGCCAGAAGCGTGTGCCGCTTCCAAGCTGCAAGCGGAAGAGACTGGGCAAATGACGGCTCGGGGCCAATCACGGCGCGTGGAGCGGCGTCTATGAGCCAATCAGGGACCGGGATGGAGCGGGGTTGGGGGGCAAAAGTGAGTGCGTTTTTTATCGGAGGCAATGGGTGGAGCTGGCGAGCCAATGAGGGCGCATGGAGGCGCATTTGCGCCAATGGTAAGGCAGCATAGGGCCGCGCCTTAGGAAGCAGACGGGAAATGTAAGCAGCATGAACCAATCGCAGGCCATTATCTCACCAACTGTTTCGTTCCGCATCGAAGTCAGGTCAAGTCCTAACAGACCGGTCAACCCAATAGTTGTCACACATTAGATAGCGTAAAGCAATTTATTCCACTCCAAATAAAACACAAAATAGTACTGAGTACTCTATAAGACGTTGTGATTGGTTGATAGCTCATGTCGATGACGCATCCAGATTGCCAGATCTCCTATTGACTCATACAAACACATTGTGAAAATTAGGATACCGTGGCTACGGTGGTGGGAGGCCAGAATCCCCGAGAAAAGCAGACGCAAGTGTCGGAGCCAAGGCGGTTTGATGCGCATGGTTCACCGGAAGAAGCTTCTCTTTTCTTCACGTCGGGCAACTACCAGCCATTCCTCGATAGTCCCGCAGCGACCGACCGACCCCACGCGCTGATCACCGAGCAAGAGAAGCACAAGTAGAAGCAGAAGCAGAAGCAGCGAGCGAGTATGCAGGTCTTCGTGCGATCGGTGCGTGTGCTCCGCCTCCCTGTAGCGACGCGCGCTGTTGCCGCTTGCTCCTGCTACGGCTCGTCCATTGCTCACCCCGCTGTGTTCTGTTGCTCTGCGACGGCTCCGTGCAGGATGCGGGCCGGATGCTGACGTTCGCCGTCGAGGCCGACGCCAAGGTCCACGAGCTGCTGGCGCTCATCGCCGCGGCCGACGAGCCGTCAGCCTCCGCGTCCGCGTCGACGGACCGGTACCTGAACTACGGCGGCGTGCCACTGCGCGCGTCACGGTCGCTGACGGAGCATGGCGTGCAGCAGCACGCGACGCTGGAGCTTTCTCGGCGACTGCGCGGCGGCTGCTTCAGCTTCTCCATCGCGCTCTGGATCGCCATCTTCATCTGCTGCCTCGTGAGCGTCTGCACCTGCGGGCTGTCGCTGCCAGTGGCGCTCTGTCTGCTGCCGCCCGCGCTGCTTCTCCCGCTCTGCTGTCTGTAGGCGCATTAGAGAGCCACGCACCGAGAGATACATACAGAGAGCGCAGCGTTTGGCCCGGCGGCTAGTGTTCACAGCAGCCGTTCCGCGCACGAGCCAAGGAGGAGAGAGCAAATGATAGGATCCCCATTTTCCCGACGCACAAGCGCTCGATTCGCGGGCCCCTGCACGCTGAACGCTGAGCACTAGTGTCCATACCCAGACCAAGACGTTGCACGTGACATTTGCCCACGTCGACGCTCCTCCAAGTCGCTTGCCGGCCAGCGGGACGCGAGTCCAGCGCGCGTTCCAGACTGTGCGCAGTCGCCTCCCGCCCCTCACGGTCTCCACCACGCTGCGCGCCCCGATCTCCGTTGCTTTCCTGTCATCGCGCATGCTGCTTATCAATGGGAGCACCTTGTCACGCGCTGGCCGTGCGTGGAGTTGGACCTGCACCGCGGCAGCTTCCCGCGGGCGCGTCGGGCCCCCGGCTCGTTCTCCCGCAGGCGGCTGGCGCCTCTACTTGCGTCCGCGACCAGCGCCCCGGCCGCCCTTGCGTGCGCCGCCGCTCTTCTTCTTCTTCTTCTGCTCCTCGGCTTTCTTGGAGATGGCCTGCACCTTGGACAGCAGCGGCGAGTTCTTGAGGATGTCGGGCAAAATAATTAACTTGATCTGCGACCCGCGCACGTACACGAGCTCCAGCTTGGCCTTCTGCCCGTCGCGCTGCGTCAGCACCACGTCGCTCATCTGGCAGTTCATGCTGTCCTCGCTCTCCGTCAGGTGGCCGCGGTACACCTCGCCGTTCTTCAGTTCCACCGTCACCGTGCGGCCCTCGCCCTCGTGCAGCAGCGAGATGGGCACGCCCGCAGCCTTTGACATCTCGTCCTCCGCTCTATTGATCTGCTCGCCCTGCGCCTGCCTGCCTGCCTGCCTGCCTGCCTGCGGATGCCTACGCGCTCCACTTGCCGCCTTCGTCCCCCGCTTTTCCGTTTGCGAACCGGGCGCCCAACCACCAGGGCCCAGTAGCGTATGCGCCAGAAGTATAGGTCCGTAGATCTTGACCCCCAAGTTGCAACGGTTGGCGGCTCAGAATGAGCAACCTGTCAACACGGAATACTTTATCAGGAGATTCCGAAAGTATCCGCGCGTCGCTTCAAAGTCGCGGTTAAGTATCCGCGAAATGAGACGAGTCCACGGGTTGAAGCATGGAATTGATGGAACGGGCGTCACTGCCGAGGCGAGCGTGCTGGCAGCAGCACGAAGCACTCGAGGCGGCGCTGCAGCAGCTGCTGCGTGAAGAGCGCCAGTGTCTGCTGCTCGCGCTTGAGCGCCGCGCGCACCCGCCGCACAGGCACGCGGGCCTCGTCCACGAGCCGCATGAGCTCCGTCAGCCCCTCGGCGCTCTCCTCCTCGTCTCCCTCGTCCGCGCGCTCCTCTCGTCCTGCCGCTTCGCCAGAGTCACCGCGAGTACCAGCGCCGCTGCTTGTGTCAGCGGTGACTGTGCGCTCGGTTCTCGTGCTCTCTCCTGGCTCTGCTTCGTCGTCCGCCACAGGCGACACGGGTTTGTCATCATCGACTCTGCCGCTGCGACCACGAGCGCTCCCGTGGCTTTGACCGGGAGAATCCACGCGGCTACGACCGGTCCATTCTCCCAGCGCCTGCCACGCACTCGGGCCGCCCGTGTCTCCGCCCAGTCGTCGGGCCAAAATCTGTCGTTGCCAGGCCAGCGCTCTGGTCCAGATGGCCTCAGCTCTACGGACCATCCGCTGCTCTTCCTCCTCGCTGGCACAACACAGCGAGAGCGCGGCCGCGAGGTGCGCAGCCTCGGACACCACGCCCTCGCTCGCCTCTGAGCTCGTGGCGCCGTCAAAGTCTCGCAGTGACGCGCACACGAGCTCCACGGACTCTCCCTGCTGCACGCGCATGGCTCGGACGGCGCCCAGCACCACGCGCACGTCCAGCGAGTCGCGCAGCTCGCAGTCAAAGGACGAGAAGAGCCGATTCACATGCTTGGCGTTGCAGAGCGGGAACTCCTTGGCGAACAGCAGCACGAACTGCGCGCGAGAAAGCGCGCAGGCGCCCAGGGCGTTGCGTGCGCCCATCTCTCGAGCCAGCGAGAAGAGCTTGTCCATGTCCTGCAGCACTGGCCGGCGGCAGGGCGTGCGCCGCATGGCGTCCAGCAGTCGAGCCAGCGAGCGCCACCGCAGCGAGAAGCGCTGCTGCCGCAGCTCGCGCGTCTGGGTGTCCTGCTTCTTCTCGGGCGAATACCCGGGCGTCTGCAGGATGGCCATGTGCTGGCTACGACGGCGACGGCGCTGCGGGTCGCTCTTGAGTTGCTTGCGGTGCTCCACGAGCTCCGACGGCGGATCGAAGTGCAGCGCACGCCGCTGCCACGCGGCATTAGCGCGTGCATTTGCGTCTCGCTGTGCTTTCTCGACGGCCACCTCGTGTTTTCTCGCCCGTCGGAGCTGCTGCATCTCCTTCTGCTGTTGCGTATCGTGCGCGTCTTGGTGAGGTTGACAACGTTCACCTTCATACACTAATGGATAACTATCTTTCGTGTCATGTGCCGGGACGGCGAAGGCGATAGGGGACGACGGACAGCGCGTCATGATGGCCTGAAGCCGAGAACCCGTCGGGTAGGTCGCTGCTGGCGGCCAGAAGGACGGCGAGCCCGTCAACCCCGGCACGAAGGCGTCGCATTGGGCGCCAGTCGCTCGTATTGGAGATAGAGGCGCTAACGTCCCGACGGATGCCGCTCCACGCAGCAATTGGGACGTGGCACGCGCTCCGTAGCGACGCACCTTGGCGTCCAGCGTGATGCCCGGCGTCACTTGCTGCTTGAGCGTCGCGCTTGGGCAGCAGGTGTACCAGGGCTTGAGCGGCTTCACGGGCGACGCAGCCAGTTGCACCGACGTCTTGGACGTCGGCGAGGAGCGAATGTCCTGTGCGTTCTTGTAGCGCCAGTCCAGGACCTTCACGGGCGACGTCAGCACCGAAGTCGAAGCTGGCGGCAGTGCCGAGTCCGCTTCGCTCTCGTCGCTCTCGTCGCCTTCGTCGATGGTTGCTCCGGTATGGTCCTGAGCTGCTTCTGTGGATGCTACGGAGCTCTTGCGTCGGGCATGAAGCCTGCGCTTGGACCGTAAGCGCAGGAACTTGTCCTGGGTGGACGCCTCGTAGAGCATGGAGAGCTGCTGCGAGCGCTGCAGCGCCAGTCCGCGCTCCACCGGATCGCCCTCGCGCTCGAGCAGCGCGTCCTCCTCCTCCTCGCGCAGCGCGCCGCGCAGAATGCGCTCCACGCGTTCATTGACAGTCACTTTGCGCCGCCTTCGCGCCGCTCCAGCCGCTGGACTGTCGCCGTGCAGGTGGAGGCCTAAGCCCGCATTGCCGCTTTGCTGCTTGATGGGACTCGCAGCGATCCCCGACGCCATGGCGCCGTACTCGCAGGCAGCTAACGGAGGAGTGGGCTGCTGAGCCTCGCCTGGGAGCTGCGCGCAGACGTTGCCATAAAGGCCGCAGCGATTTCTTCGCCCGTTTCGGCCGCATTTGGCCCGGAGGACGATGCTCTTGGCCGGGATGCGGTGTGCGAAGCAAGTCGTCAAGGCGCAGTTCAACGTTAGAAATAGATACCCTGTGAGAATGGATTTGTTGATGGAGCAGTTGGCGTTTAGAGATACCTCAATGCTACCTTACCATTTCCAATACACTCCGAAATCGGGTGGGTCACTAATGTTGCGGTTCTGGAGCGCGAGGGATGATGGGTTGCGCTTTTCAACCAGTAAGCGAAGCCTAGTTCCCGATGGAGCGTGTGCATTGGTTGAAATGAGGGCGTGGCCACTAGCCATCCACTAAAGTACGGTTTATCCATCATCAAACGTTGCATACTCCGGTACAAAAGACACGGACAAGTTACGTTCGGTTACCTCCCAAAACCGTAACCTACCATAACCATTCGTTGGCTCTCGACCTCCGGCCATCGTCACAGTTGAAAGCGCAGAGAAGCAGGAGCAAGCGGCGAGTAGTGAGCATGGCGAACCTGGAGGAGCAGGAGGTGACAGCGCCGGCGGAGACGCCCGTGAAGGACGTGGAGATGGCGGAGGCCGAGGGCGCGGCGCCCACGGCGGAGGGCGAGGCGGCGGCGGCGGATGACAGCAGCAAGAGCAAGAAGAAGAAGAAGAAACACAAAAAGAAGAAATCCAAGGCGGCCAAGGCGGCGGCGGCGCAGGGCTCCAAGCTGCCGCCGTTCCGCGGCGTGTCGGGCTTCACGGACTCGTACGTGTCCACGGGCCAGACGGAGCCGCCCACGATCCCCGTGGCGCAGCTGTTCCCGGCGGGCGACTACCCGGAAGGCGAGATCATGGACCACCCGGGCGACTTCAACACGTTCCGCACCACAAGCGAGGAGAAGCGCGCGCTGGACCGCGCGCAAGCCGACCTGTACGAGACCGTGCGCCACGCCGCCGAGGTGCACCGCCACGTGCGCAAGTTTGCGCAGTCCATCATGAAGCCCGGCGTCAAGCTCATCGACATGTGCACGCAGCTTGAGAACAAGAACCGCGAGCTCGTGGGCGAGGCCGGCTTTGCGGTACGCACCTGCTGTTCAAGCTCTCTTGTTTCTCGTATACCTGCGCGCCCATGCAGTGATGTGGCGGTGTATGGCATGGCCTCAGTGCACAGTTGTGCTCACTCTTCGTCTCTTGCTTGTCGTGCTCTTGTGTTGTGTGCTTTGCGTCTTGTAGCGCGGCATCGGGTTCCCCACGGGCTGCTCGTTGAACCACGTGGCGGCGCACTACACGCCCAACTCTGGGGACGAGACGGTGCTCTCGTACGGTGACGTGATGAAGGTGGACTTTGGCACGCAGGTGAACGGGCGCATCATCGACAGCGCCTGGACCGTAGCCTTCGACCCGCAGTTCGACACGCTGCTGGAGGCCGCCAAGATGGCCACGGAGGCGGGCATCAAGAGCGCAGGCATCGACGCGCGTCTGGGCGAGATCGGCGGCGACATCCAGGAGGTCATGGAGTCGTACGAGGTGACGATCGAGGGCAAGACGTACCCGGTCAAGTGCATCCGCAACCTGAACGGCCACAACATTGGGCCGTACCAGATCCACGGCGGCAAGAGCGTGCCTATCGTCAAGAGCAGCGACAACACCAAGATGGAGGAGGGCGAGATCTTCGCCATCGAGACGTTCAACACGACGGGACGCGGCCACGTGGTGGAGCACGGCGAGTGCTCGCACTACGCCAAGACGTTCGACGCGCCGCACGTGCCGCTGCGCCTGCCGCGCGCTAAGAAGCTGCTGAGCCACATCAACCGCACCTTCGGCACGCTTCCGTTCTGCCGCCGGTGGATCGAGCGCGAGGACGGCGGGTCGGCCACCATCAACCCCAAGGGCGCCAAGCAGGAGAAGTACCTGATGGCACTCAAGAACCTCGTGGACACGGGCATCGTCACGGCCTACCCGCCGCTCGTGGACATCCAGGGAAGCTACACGGCGCAGTACGAGCACACGATCATCCTGCGCCCCACGTGCAAGGAGGTCGTCTCTCGCGGCGACGACTACTAGGCCCACTGCTCACAAGACCCCACCCCACGTCCGCGTCGTCACGAGGCTGCAGCCGTGCTGATGGTGGAAGAAGTGGAACTAGATGGAAATGCGATGTTGTGGCTTGCGATGCACTGGGGGTTGAATCCCGCCGCGAAGAAGCAAGTGAAGCGACGGATCTTGCGTCATGGAGGTTCGTGTTGGAGCCATTCGCGTTTCTGCTTCGTCTTCCGCAGTGACATAGACTCGAGCCAGGTCGCGCTCTCATTGGTCACTTGGGTCAGTACTTTGCGTCCAAATACTGATTTAAGCACGTGCCTCTGCCGTGGATCCCCAAACTATGTACACCAACTCGCCCAACCTAGCTTAATTCGGGCTTTGTGGGTGGACCACGTCAGTGCGCTTTCGGTTTTGGGGTTCATTGAGGCACTTTGGAAAGCTCAGGCTTCCAAGCAAAGCGGACGACGCGACAACCGACTCGACGCGCAGCGTAGCGTAGCGCAGACGACAGCATGGCGACGAGTGCTCCGAACGACGTGGACGCGATGCTGCAGACGGCGATCGCCGCGGCGCGTGCGGCGGGCGCGCACATGAAGGCGCACCTAAGCACGGCGCGTGTGGAGAAGACCAAGTCAAGCAAGGACGACCTGGTGACGGTCGTGGACAAGCAGTGCCAGGACCTGGTGCTCTCCACCATCCAGCAGAGCTTCCCGTCGCACGAGTTCCTGGGTGAGGAGAACGTGGAACCCGGGAGCGAGGCCTCGGCGCGCGCGCTGCAGGACCTCGTGAGCAAGGAGTGGCTCTGGATCGTGGATCCCATCGACGGCACCACCAACTTTGTGCACAAGCGGCCGGCCAGCGTCGTGTCCGTGGCCTGCGCGCACCGCGGCCACGTGGTGGTGGGCGTCATCTACGACCCGTACCGCGACGAGATGTTCACGGCGCAGGCGGGCAAGGGCGCCTTTGTGAACGGCGAGCCGGCGCACGTGAGCAGCGAGGCCTCCTTCTCCGAGGCACTCGTGGGCTTTGGCATTGGCACCAAGGACAGCGTGCGTCTGCCTATGCTGGACTGCGTGGCGCAGTTCTCCAGCAAGTGTCGAGGCCTGCGTCTGCAGGGCGCCGCGGCGCTGGAGCTGGCCTGGACATGCTGCGGCCGCCAATCGGTGCGTCTCTGCAGCTGCGCGTCCGCTGCGTGTGCGTGTGCGTCTTGCCGTCGCATTGACAGCGTGGCTTGTGTGTCTCTCTCTGTGCTGCATGTCGCGCTCGGTGCAGGGCTTTTTCGAGCTGGACCTGAACTCGTGGGACATTGCGGCCGGCTCGCTGCTGGTCACGGAGGCCGGCGGCCTGGCATCCGACAGCGACGGCTCGCCCTTCTCACTCAGCACGCGCAACATTGTGGTGTCCAACAACCAGGGTGACGTCCACACGACCATGATCGACCTGATCAACAAGGCGGACGCGGTCCACGTGCGCAAGTAGAGGCCCAGCGCGCCCGCGGCCACACGCCCCGAGCACATACAGCGCTGGCTACCAGTCGCCAGCAGCGCGGCGTCATATACGCAGCGAGAGCAGCAGCAAGAGCAGCCCGTAGGCGTCCACGACGTTCCGTTGGCTCGACTTGCAGCTCACGCCGGCCACGTCAGCGCCCCAAACTGCAACCGCCTCCGCTTTTCCTCCAATGAAACGGCCGGCACGCGATAAAACTGGAATAAGTGAAATCACCCCACCAATGAACAAACGCGATTGCAATGTCGTCCCCCCGGATGTGCCTGGAAGCCTAACGCGTCCGCCCACAAAGCAGCACTACGGCACACGCCACTAAGGCTCTCGCTCGCTCTCTAGACCCCGCCACCTGCGCCGCCGCCGTGCTGTGCGTACACCTGACGTCCGTGTCCTTCGCTCCGCAGTCACAGCCATGGTGGGCGCGGAGCCGCATCCGCAGCAGTATCATGTGAACACGTGGTTCTTTGTATGTGGGCCGCTGGCACTGAGCACCTTCGTGCTGGGGCTGGCGGCCAACGTGCACGTGTTCAAGAAGCACGGTCTGGCCTTCGACAAGGTGCTGGACATGCGCGCGGACGAGGTGCCGAGCGTGCGCGGGCTGGCGCAGACGGGCGCCGCGCTCGTGGCGTTCCAGATCGCCGTCTTCCACAGCTTGGCTTGGCGCCGCGGCGCTGCTTTTGACCAGGACGAGACGCGCATCGAGCTGCTGCTGCTGCTCTACCTCGCGGGCGTAGCGGCGCTGCTCTTCTGGCCGCAGGACGTCTGCCACCGCAAGTTCCGCCTCTTCGTGCGGCGCAAACTCGGTGCGTTCGCCTGTTATTCCCCCCGCTTCTACGCCTCGCACTTTGCACGTGACAAGCAGGACTCGTACAGCAAGACTGACACGAAGCTGCTGCCTCCGCTTCCGCCTCGTGGACGTGCACAGCGCGCATCTTGTGGCCGTTCCGAGACATGCGCATCCTCGCCAACGCGACGCCGTTCATCGAGGTGTTCCTGGCCGACGGGCTCACGTCGCTGTCCAAGTTTATCCAGGACGCGGCCATCGCGCTGTCACTACTGGCTCAGTCCTTCGTGAGCCAGCCCGAGGACCTGCGCGAGTCGTACATCTCCAAGCTCAAGCAGTCCCCACTGCCATATCTCGCGGCCAGTCTCCCTTATATGTACGTCCGCCGGGCTTTGTATCGATCGCCACTCGCATGTTCATGTTCGTGTTCATGTTCGTGTTCACCTCATTCTTTATCTCATTCTCCATGTTCATCTCATTCTTGGTGTCATGCGGCCTTCTTGTGCTGCAGTATCCGGGCCACGCAGTGCCTCATCTCGTTCCACCGCACGGCCAGCGCCAACGACCGGTTCCTGCACCTGCTCAACACCATGAAGTACTGCTCGAGCCTGCTGGTCATCTGCGTGGGAGCCTATCCGCAGGTGCTGGGGCTAGTGCGACCCGAGCGGAACGAGTTCTTCTTGCTCTGCGCCGTCTTCAACTCCATGTACTCCTTCCTCTGGGACGTCATCATGGACTGGGGGCTGGGCCAGCCGCAGCTCCCGCGGCGCGTCATGTTCCTGCGCCACCAGCTCACGTACCGGCCGCGGCGAATCTACTACGGCGTCATCGTGCTGGACTTTGGTCTGCGCATCCTGTGGGTCACCAAGTGGTGGGACTGGATGCACCGCGGCGTGCACTTCAAGCTCGTGTCGCAGGTGGCTGAGGTGCTGCGCCGCGTCGTGTGGAACTGCCTGCGCGTCGAGTGGCAGTGCATTAAGCTCGAGATCCTGGGTACCAAGAAGCTCTCGGAGGACAGCTTGGAACTCGAGCAGAGTCTCGACAAGATGCCGCTCATGGCCGACGACGAAAGCGACAGCGACGAGGATGCCAAGCCCCGCTTGCGCACGCTCAGCCGAGCCAACTCGGCCGTCCTGGACAAGGACGCCAGTGCAGCCAGTGCAGTCAGTGCCTCGGCCGCTTCAATGGGGCCAGACACGTCTGCCACCGTCCACGTCCACGTCGAGCAGGACGAGATGATGGCGCCGGCCGCTGTCACCGTCGCTAGTTTCCCCGACAAGCCGCAGGCCATGCTAGTGAGCGACGCGGACCTCTCGGCCTCCACACACCTGCGGAAAGCGTCGATGCCCGACCCGGACGAACTGAGCCGCGACCTGGACGCGGTGCCATCCCTTACGTCGGGCGCCCACGTCGTGTAGACAATAAGACGCAGCAGCAGAACAGGAACAAGCACTCAACGGACAACAATAAGGTAGATAGACGTCCCATTCCCCGCCCCCTGGCTCCACAAAGACGCAGCAGCTCCTCGTGTGGCTCGCTGCATGCCGTTTGCAGTTTATAGACGCTCTTGGCGCTGCTGGTTGCGGCCTTTCCTGTGGCTGCGTGCCTTGAGTACAGAGTCTTTTGGGCGGGTCTTAGTGCACGTCGGCGCTCTCGACGCACTTCTTGAGCGGCGTGAGCGCCGGACGCAGCTCACTGGCCAGCGCGTGCAGGGCGCCCACGTGTGCCGAGTTGGGCGCCACCAGCGTGATCACCAGCGGCGCGTGGTTGATGTGGATGAGTACCACGTCCTCGAAGAAGGCCGTGACGCTCTGCACGGCGCCAAACTTGAGCTTGCCGATCTACACAGCGCGCGCAAGTGCACACAGGCACACATGAGCGCGTAAAGCTTCGACAAGAGGTCGTAGAGCGGCTCTACACGCGTCTGTAGCGCACTTACCTGCTCTGCTGCGCCCGCGAAGATCGTGGGGAGCACCGTCTCCGTGTACTCGTACGAGAGCGGTGAGTTCTCTCCCGCCGAGACTGCAGCGAACAGTGAGCCACAGTGTTAGACGGCGAGCCAGACGCTAGGTAGACGAGAGAGCAGCCGGTACCTTTAAGCAGCGGCACGCCTTCCGACGTGCACACGAGGATGGCCTCCAGCGCGTCGAACCTGCTGAGCACGTCGTTGAGCTTCTCCAGCAGAATCGGGCTCTACAGGCACCCAGGCGCCGCCACGCGCACAAGGGGAGGACGAAGTGGTCAGCAGGACGTCTGGAGAGGCAGAGCAAGCCGTTGGGAGGCCCACACGCAGCGACAGAGCTGGGGAATCCGCGCGACGCACCATCTCGGCAGCAGTCTCCATGCTTGCCTTCCTGTCTTGTTTGGTCTTCAATAAACTACGGAATTACCGGAAAATAGGAAATAATTACGGGTAAAGTAGAGAAGAATTACGGGCTCGTCTTGAAGTGAGGTCCACTGCTGTCAACTGAAACAGGGTGCACGGATTCTTACAAAACCCAAGTACAGCGATGTCGTGGCAAGCAATTTCCGGAATTCCTTGGCACGACATCGCTGTACTTGGTTTTTGTAAGTATCCTTTTTCGTCATTCTGGATCAATTCTTTCGCACGCAAATCAGCTGCTTTTACGCGGAGCGTAATTACGCGTCTCCCGCGAACCATCCGGCCAGATTCGTGACGTGGACCACACGACTCCGCCCCAACCACCAAGACAGCGGAAGCGCGGAAGCGGGAGTGTCGGCGGAAGTAGTAGCAGCAGGAGCAGGAGCAACATGGGGCGCGCGCGCAAGCGGACGATGGACATGATCCGCATGGTGAAGGGCCTTTCGCGCAACGGCGGCATGCAGAAGCCGGGATGGGTGGCGCTCGTGGACCGGTTCCCGCCGCCGCCGGTGCCGCGCCAGGACCGCGACAAGCTGCCGGTGATCAAGTTCCCGCAGGACCGGCTGGCCGAGCTGTACATGAAGGACCGCTCAGGCATGGTGGACGGCGAGACGGCCTACGAGTTCGCCGACGAGCAGCTGACGCTTATCGAGCACGGCATCCCGGAGGAGGACGCCTTCAACCTGCTCATCGAAAAGTACGACAAGGTCGAGGCGCACCGCTTCCTGGAAAAGTTCTCCAAGATGCGTGGCATCGAGTTCGCCGACCCGGCCGAGTACGACGACATCGAGAAGGCGTGGGTGGACGCCGAGTCCAAGGCCATCAAGGAGGCCATGCGTCTCGAGCACGAGGAGGAGGAGGCCATCCGCAACATGTAGATGCGACTCCCACATCTATCTCGTGACGGGCCGGCCCACTCGTGGACACTCGGTGGTGCCCACGCACACACGGACGAACAGCCTCGTGCGGCAGTAGTAAGGCACGAACACGCTGGCATAGACACCCGTTGCGCCCCATTCCCTGGCCGCCGCCACCTCGGACGTTTCCGTTTGCCTTGGTGCTCCATGTGATGCTGTAGCAAATCGTGTTCAGGGCGTAGGAAACGGATTTCGAAAACGGCAAAAACGGCATCTTGAGACCGGGTTAGACTCATGCCACAGATTCTTCCTGGGGCATTGCGATTGGTGGGAAAGAGGTTTTCCAAAGGAATTTGTGACCAATGGCGGGGCGCTGAATCATGAAATCCAGCTTGCAACATGATCTACCGCCTTGTTGAATCGCTGTTGTCCCGTTCACACTCGACCTCGATGAAGTAGACTTCACGTCGACAAGCAACGTCAGTACCACCAACTCGTTAATGGCATCATAGGGTCATTAGGCTGCTACTTCGTTTTTCGCCTGTGGTTGTACAGCGTGGGATGCATGCGATCAAACTCTCACTACTGTCAACGGTCTCGTCGCGGGTCATTTACGTGTTTTCTCCGCTCTTGCCCCAGAGCTTCCATTCAAGGCATGCCGTAGCTCCAATATGTCGAAAACATGCTAGTCGCTTGCCCGTGTGCTCGACCCCAACACCCGCCAGTCCATTTACTCGTGTGCCAGAGTGTCGTTCTCAACGTGTCAAATACGAAAGTACTGCTCTACATTCTCCACACAAGGAAATCCGTGCTCAACACCATCACGTCGTTCATCGCGTTGTCCTCCCCTACAGCTCAAGTTCAACATGTTCAGCAGCGTGAAAAGGCTACCGGGCAAACTTATGATGCAGCGCGGCGTCCGGCAGATCTAGAGCCTCGCAATTTTCAACGACTGCCACCAGTTGAACGCGTGGTTTGACTGGTAGAACAAGACTGTAGTAGGTATCTCAACGTGACTGATTTTTGATAATGCTGGTGTCCTAGGAATTTCACCCGCAAGGCGAAGACTTGGCATGTCCGTCGGCAGTCGCGCTAACACTCTCCTTGCTTCATGATTTCGACGGTACCCGCTGGAAAACTAGCCACAAACGAACCTATCGGTGCTGCAGAACAGCTGAAAGGTGAATGAGTAAGATGCACTTCTCTCCGACATCCCAACCAACACATGCAACCGCGACGAGATCTCCCTTCAGAACTGCGAGAACCGTGTCCGTTTTGGTCATTGGAGGAGTCTCCACGACTTGAGATGGCGATGAGCAAGCACATTCTCCAAGTTTCTCCGTTCTGCCCGGCAACACAAGGAAATCCCCGCCCCACGATACTCGTCAGAACGGATCGCGAGGCATCACCGCGTACTAGCAAACACGCAGTTTCAGCGGTCGATTCCCGTAAAGCACGAGAACCACTCGAACTCCAACCACCAAGGCCTGGTGGGGTCAACGGCTTCAACCTGGATTATCTGCCCTTTCGCCACGAGGACTTCCAACTGGTACCAGTACTTCAAGCCACCGCTGGTCCAACACTGTAGAGCTGTGAGATCCAGCGTCCCAGACGCGCGACGTCCCCGTTTCTCCGAACGGCATACAGAGAACTTGCTGTGCGTTATCCTCGTCGAACCGGAAAGAAAGTGACCAAGCCAACCGCTTTGCCAGGAGGCACACCTCGGGTCCAGTGCGAAGCTCTCCCCATTGCCATTTCGTCACAACGCAATCCCCCACCAGCAGCGCAGACCGCAGCATCGAAACCAGCTCCGAATCACCAAGTGACCATGAAGTTCTCCACGTTCGCCGTCGTCGCTGTCGCCGCCATTGGCGCCGTCGCCGCTAACCAGCCGAACGTGCTGGCTCCCGCTGAGGCGCTGGACGTGGTCGAAAGCTCGGCTGTGCCTGAGGGAGTGACGTTCACGGGCCACGTGGAGAAGATCGAGGACTCGACCGTGGACGCCGCGCAGGAGGCCGCCGACGAGAACAGCAACCTGGAGTTCTTCGGCCCGGGTCTGTGGGGCGGCTTCGGACCTTACCGCTTTGGCTTCATGCGCCGAGGCTTCCCTGGCTGGGCCTACCCGCTGCCATACTGGAACCGCTTCGGCGCTGGACTGTTCGGCGGCGGCTGCGGCTTCGGGGCGCCGTTTGGGGGCCTCTACTACTGCTAAGCCGATCGAATTGCGCGCGAAGGGAAGTGGCCCAACGGTGGAGAGAGACGGGAGGCGCGCGTCGGAGATCAGCTTGCCTTGCATGCTGTCGACACGCTCAAAGTCTGCTGTCTACGTTGTTGCCTCGTCTTCGTCTTCGCCCAAGCAACATGTTGCGTGATGGAGCCCGAGCTCCGTGCATTCCTTCCAGAGCGTCGCCTCGTAAGCAGTAATCCACTTGGTTGAGATCCTGCTTGGCGTGTTCCCTGCTTCATGCTCATAGCGCAAGGCGCAGCGAGGCGTCGCGTCCAATTGCATTCGAGGCGACTGACAACGCAATTGTGATGCCACAGAGACCGCCACTAGGTGCACAATGGGCCCAGCTTGCCTTTGCCACACCTCACAGCCCCTTCCCACCCCCAGAGCCGCGTACACGCGATGAGAGAGCCCGCCTTCCGCCTCTTGCCGTCGTCTTGAAGCTGCCAAGCAAGAGCTTCAACGTCCCCATGCGTGTCATCTGAGGCGCCTGTTCGTAGCCCTAATCCCGGTATCTGAGAACAAATCGGTCTCTGGAGCTTGTTCATTGGCCATAACTCCGTAGGCGTCCTCTTTTCCACCAATCCGGCGCTGCATCCGTTGACTGGTGGACAGCTCGACCCCCCCTTCCAGGCCTTTTGGGGGGCGAACATGGCGTTGCAGGCGGCACTTTGGATTTTCTTAGCGGACAGCAGAACCTCCAGCTCTAGCACCATGGCCGACAACACCAGCATCTACCCCCGCGGCGAGCTCGACGGGCACAACGGCAAGGCCGTGACGGCTCTGGCCACGACGCGCGAGAACCCGAACCTGCTGCTGTCGGCGTCGCGCGACAAGTCGCTGCTCGTGTGGCAGCTGTCGAACGACGGCGAGGAGTACGGCTTTGCTCGCCGCCGCCTGACGGGCCACTCGCACTACGTGGAGGACGTGGTGATCTCGTCGGACGGCCAGTTCGCGCTCTCGGGCTCGTGGGACGGCACGCTGCGTCTGTGGGACCTGAACACGGGCATCACGACGCGCCGCTTCGTGGGGCACACCAAGGACGTGCTCTCGGTGGCCTTCAGCGCTGACAACCGCCAGATCGTGTCGGGCTCGCGCGACAAGACGGTCAAGCTCTGGAACACGCTGGGCGAGTGCAAGTACACCATCACGGAGGACGGCCACACGGAGTGGGTCTCGTGCGTGCGCTTCAGCCCGTCCACGGCCAACCCGCTCATCGTGTCGTGCGGCTGGGACAAGGTGGTCAAGATCTGGAACCTGGCCAACTGCAAGCTGCGCACGAACCTCTTCGGCCACGAGGGCTACCTCAACACGGTCACGGTCTCGCCCGACGGAAGCATCTGCGCCTCGGGCGGCAAGGACGGCACGGCCAACCTCTGGGACCTGAACGAGGGCAAGCGCCTCTACTCGCTCGTGGCGGGCGACATCATCCACGCGCTCGTCTTCTCGCCCAACCGCTACTGGCTCTGCGCCGCCACCACGTCGGGCATCAAGATCTGGGACCTGGAGTCTAAGATCGTCGTGCACGACCTGCAGCCCGAGATCGAGGAGCCCAAGGGCAAGTACGCCCAGCTGCCGCACTGCATCTCGCTGGCCTGGTCGGCCGACGGCTCGGTGCTCTTCTCGGGCTACACGGACGGCATCGTGCGCGTCTGGGCCGTGGGCAACTAAGCTGCTCGCTCTTGACCGCTCGCGTCCGCGTTTCCGCTTGGAATGAGACTGCTTTGAGGTGTTCGTAGTGTAGGAAGAGCTCGGCCTTTTTGCTGCAAACATGACGCTCTCGGACTGTTTCCGCTATCCATTCTTGCATTCCCAAGTCTTCTCCGAGTTCCACTTGCAGCATCCAGCACTGCGTCTGCGTTAGCATCGCCATGCGTCATACAGAGACGGCTGAGGCGAGTGTAGTGGCCGTAGTAGCTTCATGTTCACTCGTTCAGACACATGCATATAGCAATCTTCATGTCGACGCTTTCACGTCCACAACGATGGTCTTCTGCCGTCAATTACAGCAAGACGAGAGCGCTTACAGGACACGAGAGGGGCGTCACGAAAGCAGAAGGGAAACACGAGAAAGAGAGACGCAAGTAACGAGTTGCAGAGGTCCGAACGCGGCGACAGCTTGGTGTATTGGTGGGTGGGTTCCGGCCAACTCAGCGCCGACACGTCAGCTCACACGAGAGCGAGACGCCGAGAGCCGAGCCGAAAGAAAGCGCCGCACGAAGACGCGCCGCCACGCTCCACGGGGATGTGAGCGTACCGCAGGAAGAGGGCGAAGTTACTTGAGCTTCTTCTTGATGCGCAGCTGGTTGCTGTGGCCGCATTTTTTCTTGCGGCAGTTGGTGGCACGCGGCGGGAGACGCGCGTAGCAGATACGGCAGATCTGCTTCTCGCAGTTGGTCTTCTTGGCCAGGGCCGCGAGCGTGGGCTCGATGGCGCCACCGCGCAGGCGCAGCACCAGGTGCAGCGTCGACTCCTTCTGGATGTTGTAGTCCGACAGCGTGCGGCCGTCCTCCAGCTGCTTGCCGGCGAAGATCAGGCGCTGCTGGTCAGGCGGGATGCCCTCCTTGTCCTGGATTTTCTGCTTGACATTGTCAATGCTGTCCGACGGCTCCACGTCCAGCGTGATGGTCTTCCCCGTCAGGGTCTTCACAAAGATCTGCATGATTCCACCTGCACCACCCGCCGCAACACGCGCACACAGCCGTCAGCACCAACGTACACACGCACACCATCGCGCACACACGGCCTGCAAGCCGCCAATCTGTCCGTCCGAGCGCGCAACGTCCAGCCAAACGGACAAACCCGCAGCGTCAAGAGCACGTTTCCCCGCGCTCATTGCCACGCCCACACGCGCCGCACGAGGCTCGGAAGCGCACCCAGACGCACAGCCACATCCAGACGTGCGGCCAGACGGACGGACAGCGCGCTCAGCCGCGCGCTGGCGGCAGCCCAAGCGGCCACTTGCGCCCCATTCGCGAGCCTCAAGCCCCAACGCACCTTTCCTCTCGCAAAATGAATGCCCACTGACCTGCGCCAGTGCGCGGTCGAGACCTCGGACCAACCAATTCCGCGCCGCCCCATACAAACGCCAAGTCACGGCGCGCGCTGCACTATCGGCCACCCAAAGGCGGAGCCCGAGCCCCGAGCCCGCGGGGGCCGCCCGACCCCGACCCCTCGCCGCGCCGAACCGCGGACCGGACCGGTTAACCCTGGCCGCGGTTCGGGCGGCGGCGCTTGGGATACTGAAACCAAGTCAAGCATGCGACGGGAGTTGTCTAAGAGTCGTTGCCAGCGAAAAGCAATGATCGACTCGCGCATATTTTGGGTCGCCATTTCGCGCTGGGTAGTTTGTAGCGTGCAGCATTGGGCGAATTCGAATGTGTTCTGACGGGTTGCCATCGGGTTATAAAGGTCGGCGACCGTTTGGGGCACAGTCTGGCACCTGTCTTGTGGCAGCGAACGGGCAACGCAGTGGACTTATTCCACAAAACTCTTCCCTACATGGACTTGGTTTGACTATTCCGTCCAAACGTCACCCGAAAGCCCCCGAAGCGACGCCGACATTTGCTTGTCACCCGTGAACTTGGAGCCGTAGGATGCGACGTCAGGCGCAGGACTCAGACTCGATGCGACCAGCGGCGTGTCTGCAGACGGCGCGGAGTAGATGCCGCTGCGTCCCGAGGGTTTGTCCGCAGAGAGGTAGCCCCTGAGGAGGGCGTGCGTGGCTTGCAGACGTGGTGAGCCTGGAGGCGGCCACGTCTGTCCCCGCCAGCTTCAACCGGCCCTTCCTCGCCCATTGGGCTGGCGACTCCAAATGCCGGCCGGCCTTAGCAAGTGTCCTGCATTCGATGCCGGACACGGCACTAGCCGGCGGCACGCGTCTTCGGATGTCGGAGGGGTCTCCGTCGCCCAAGCGCCGCATGTGGACGCGCCAATTCCTTCTCTTGATTGTCCTCGATGACAGGTGCACCGCGAAGCATCCGTTTCACCGTGAGCCTGCTTCTGAACCTCGGCACGAAGCACGGCGCGTCGACAGCGCAGCTCGCCAAGCCTCCGACACCCTGGCGCGCTTTCTAGAAACCCGAGACGCAGCGGCTCAGAACAAAATTCCATCGCCCGAGCACATGGAGCGGTTACTGGCCAAGATGGGGACGCCATCCTACCTGCCGTCGCCCGCCGAGGTGATCGACGGCGTGCGGTGGCTGCGCGAGAATCCGGCGCTGGCGGCGGGCGTCGTGGTGGGGCTCACGAGCTACTCCATGGCCAAGTACTACGAATACAACGACGAGGACGAGCCGGACGCCGAAGACAACGAGGCCGCAGCCGCCACGCACGAGCCCAAACTCACGGCGCGCGCCACACGGGAGGAGATCGCGCGCTCCGTCTCGGCGCTGCAGCTCGGCCTGCTCAAGGTGCACGTGCGCGGGAGCGCGAGGGAGAACAGCACGGCCAGCACCGAGTCGTCCGGAAGCTCCTCCGGTCTGCGCTCCCGGGCCAGCTCCATCTTTGACAGGGTGCACTTCGAGGTGCGTAGGGCTCGACTAGCGCAGTCTACAACCTCGGATGTGGGCCACAGCTAACGCTCTTTGCGGTCGCGTGTTGTGCTTCGCTCTGCTGTGCGTGCAGGAGCCCGCGTTCCCGGACCACGCCGTGAACCCGGCCAGGTCATGCGTGCATGGCGGCGAGTGTCCGCCGGACAAGCCGTGCTGCGACCCGGACTGGGGCTGGTTCGTGCCCACGTCGCCCACACAGCGGCGGCTAGCCAAGTAGGCCGCGAGCCGTGCCAGAGCACGCGGGAGCGCCGCTCTCGAGCCATATTTATCCGGACGCTAGGCGCCCGCAGTAGCAGATGCGCAGGCAGCAAGCAGCCGCCGCGCGCATGCACAGTAAAGGAACACGCGCGCCTTGCTACACACGAGTCTTGCTTGCTTGCGCTCGAGCCGGAGCTGCTGCTGACGCACGAGAACGCGTCGTCGGCTTCAGCACTTCGGCATCTCGCCAGCATCTTGGCTTCAAGATGGCAAAAGACGCGGCGCCATGCAGACACGTAACTCCGATTTCGAGTTAGGGGATACATGTAGCGCCATGACGTTCGTAACATGACGTGGGAGTACCAATCGGTCCGTCTGTACCGCACTGTGGACCACACCACGATGACGTGCGGATAGCAGCCCCCGCCACATGCGGCCACCAATTCGCCGCCTTCCACGCAACGAGCCAAAGCAGCAGCTCCTCCGCCTCCAGCCCCAGCTCCACGCACGCAGCACACAGCGAGCCAGCAGCATGGCGTACTACCGCATCGGGATGCGGCTCAAGGCGACGCGCGCGGCGGCGCGGGCAATGGCGCGCAAGGCCAACAACCAGCGCGCCTCGGGCACCATCGAGAAGATGGTGCAGACCAGCAAGAACCGCTTCGGGGGCTCCGTACGTGCACTCCAGCCCTGCTGCGGCCCTCATAGGGCGAGCACAACCTTCTGCTGTGTGTATTGGGCTCGACCTGACGTTCGCGTGCGCTGCTCTGCCCGTGCAGGTGGGTCGGCCGCTGTCTGCGGCGGTGGCCACGGCGCTGGACACGGGGCTGGTGTTCAACACAGCAGAGTTCCTCTTCTTTGACGACGGCGAAGACGACGACGGAACGTAAGACCCTCCTCTCCCTTGTACTCCTCTCTCTTGCTGGAGCTGGAGCGCTCGGTGCGGCTTGGCGGCTCCAGTGCCACCGACCAGCGCAGTTACGTGCGGCCAGCCTGGTAGGAAGGAGCCGCCGCGCCGCCAGGTCAGGCCAGCGCTCTGGCCGCCATGTAGCTCTGGATGCGCGCGCCGATCTGACGACTGAGCAGTTAATCCCCGCTGTGGCTCTGTGCATTTAGATAACGGGCCCGTCCTCGCTTCCTCCAAGCGGACGAACGGCCACGGACACAAGACGACAGCAGCCACAGCGGGCCATGCACGCGCGGACACGCACGTTAGAGAGACCAGTGCGGTCTGCTAGAAGGCGGAGGGCGCAGTAACCGGCCAACACGAGCTCTTCTCTCCGTCCATTTCCGCTCGCAAAGTCGCTTGTTGCGCGCACTCGGAGGTCAGGCGGGTGAAAGTTTTTATCTTGGACTTTGTATGGGGCCGCGCGTCTTGGGCCGCGCGCCACCCATAACCAAGAGAGCAAAGCAAAGCAAAAGCAAGTCGAGGCGACTGGCGGCGCACGTTGCGAGCGAACGCACGACCCAGAAGCGCAGCATGGCGGACGCGGAGACGACGCAGCAGCCACGCGTGAGCGAGCACTTCCCGCGCGTGCCCAAGGGCTGCGAGAAGGCGGCCGAGAGCTTCTTCGCGTGCTTCTACGAGCATGGCAAGCAGCCCGCGGGCCAGAGCGACGCCGACGTGGGCAACCGCGCGCTGGGCGTGTGCGAGGCCTCCCTGCGCGCCTACAACGCCTGCGCCGACGAGCACATGCGCCAGAACCCCAAGCCGCTCTTCCGCGTGCCCGAGGCCTACCGCATGCGCGAGAACTGAGGCTGCATGCCGAGCGACAGCGACGACAGTCAAGGCATGAGGCCGACTGGAGACAAGACGACGCATGGAGCCCGTGTGTGAGTGAATACAGAGACGGCGGAAAGCCAAGGCGCCAGCCCGCACCCACATTCTTGTTCCGTGTTGAGAGTTGGCATTAACGCTGCGCGGCCTGGGCGCTTGGTATCCCAGCCGCCCAGAAACAATCGACCCGAACGCCAGCCAGCCCTACAACTTGTACTTGTCGAGTCTAGACACGTCTCGGCTGCGGAAGACCGACAACGAGAAGAGAAGAGACGGCGGCGGCTGCTGCTACTGCTGTCGGCCAACAGGACGAGGCGACTTACTGCAGGTCCTTCTCCCACTCGAGGTTGGCGATCTCGTCGTCGATCTCCTCCTCCACCTCCGGGTACATGGCCACCATCTCGTCCATGGTCGTGTCGTGCGTGGTGCGCGTCTCCTCCATGAGGCTGATGAGCTCCTGCAGCTCCACGATGCGGCTCTTCGAGTCCGCCACCTTCTCGTTCAGCTGCGCGAACTGTCGCCCGCATCACAAAAGAGCAGCCACATCACCACGCCACAAGATCCAAAGCTACGTGAGCATCAAGTCCACAGTGCGCCAGCGCCAGATCGGCTCGAGCGGAGCCACGTACCAGCTCGTCCACGGTCTCCTTCTCGTTGATGCGCAGACCCTCGGGCATGTTGGCCGTCACGTCCAGCTCCTCCGGCGTGATCGTGGGGAACGAGATGCTCTTGTAGTTCGCCTGTCGCCACCAATGCCAACGCCACGCATTCGTCAGTTTCCCACACACACACATCCACACAGCACGCGCGTTTCCTCCCGCACGGCCATCCTGCACACCTCCATGACGTCCACGAGCTCCTTGTTCTTGATGACCGAGCGGTAGTGGTCAAAGTCGATGGCCTCGGGCTCCTTGACGAACTCGCGCGCCTCGGCCTGGATCTCGCCGTGCACGTTGCGCAGGCTGTCCAGCGCGGCGCGGGCGCGCGGGTCGGTCAACTTCTTGGAGATGGTCTCCCACTCGATGGCGCGGGCCTGCACGGCGCGGCGCACGACTTGCTGGCGGAGCGTGAACATGCTGCTTCGGTCTCGACTTGCTTTCCCACGGGCCGATTCGCTCGATATAAAGTCCCCCCCAAGAAAGCTACGGCTGCCGGCGGCGCCACTCCCCAAGAGCTTAAAAGCCCGTTAAGCGCGCTTAAAACGCTGGTGAAAGAGAGCTTAAGCTACGCTAGGGAGTAATGCGTCGCATCCGATTGGGCACCATGGAATAAATGTACTGCGTTGAGAGCCGATATCCTCGCCTCTCCGCCAATCATCACTCGCGAGTCAAAGAATTGAAGGTCAGGCCTGCCTTGCCCTGCTGGTTGCCGCGGTCACTACCGGAACAGGCAACAAGGGAGCAAGGAGCCAAGCAAGGGAGCAAGCGAGCGGTGGCCATGTCGCGCCCCAACGAGACGGGATGGGAGAAGATGAAGCGGCGCTGCGCAGAGGAACCGCTCGTGCCGCTGGGCTGTCTGGCCACGGCCGTGGTGCTGGTGGGCGGGCTGGCCTCCTTCCGCCGCTCGGCCGACGCGCGCACGCAGCAGAAGTTCATGCGCATGCGCGTGGTGGCGCAGGGCGCCACGGTGGTGGCCATGTCGCTGGGCGGCTTCATCTCTCTCAAGCAAGACGACCCCAGCAAGAACTAGCCGTCTGCGTCCAGCGAGCGGCCGGCGTCGGCACCACGCGAGCGAGCAAGCCAACTTCAACTCGCGCGACGTGCCGATGCGGTCGGTACCCGCCCGTTTGGGGAGACGAGAAGGAGCGCGGAAGCCCCGCACGAGGCGAGCACGCGCAGATGCAAGGCGGGACGACGCATGCGATCGTTCTAGCGGCGTGCGGTGGGGAGTTTGATTGTGTGATTTAGGCTAGGAAGAACATGAAGAAGACGAGGAAGAGCAGCAAGATGGCCGACACCTTGACCGCCAGCATTCTATTGTTGGAGAGGCTCGCGAAGTACTTGAGCAGCTCGTTCTCGCCGCTGCTCACGTTCACCAGCGACTCGTCCACGTTGTCGTCGATTCTGCGCCACAACAACAACAAGAGCCGTGAGTTCCCGTCGACCACTGCAGCCCAAGTCCAGCCACCGCAAGAACGCACCTCCGCACGAGGTCGCCCTGCTCGTGGATGAGCGTGGACAGGCGGCCAAAGAGCTGGCCGATGTCCACGATGTGGCTCTCGATCTGCGTTACGGCCTCGGCGCGCGACTCGCTGTAGTTCTGCTGCTCGGCCACGAGCTGCTCCTGCGTCATGGTGGAGATGAGCGGCTGGATCTCGTCCCCTGCGTCTGCGCCCTCGGCCAGATCGCCCGGCCGCGGCAGTCTGCTGGACAGGTTCACCTCCGCGAGGCCGCCGCTGCTGCGCGGCGGCTGCTGGGGCGCCGAGAAGGCCAGCGGCTTGCCCAGCGCGCTCGAGGCCGTTTTGCCGTAGCGTGCGCGTCGACTCTGCTGCAGCTTCATGTTCTCCTGCCGTACTTCCAGGATGTCCTTGAAGCCGCGCGTCGTGGCCATCAGGTTCGACTTCATGAGCGACACGATGGCGTCCGAGTGCCTGGCCGCCTGGCGCGACGGCGCCTCCGACCGCTTGCTATTGATGTACTCCTGCGCCACACAGCAACGCCACCAGCACGCACACACAGCCGCGGCATGTCCAGCCAGACGTGAGCCTGACGACCATCAGCCTCCCCCTGCGTGTCGAGCCGAGGGCGCACCTGGAGGTTGTCTAACTGCGAGTTGATGGCCGTAATGTCCTTCTTCACGAGTGCCGCCAGCTCGTTAATGGCCTCCGTCGGGTCGTTGAACATGTTGTTCTGCCGCACCACTGCAAGACACGCACACGGCCGGCCACAGGCGGCCAAGGTGAGTTCGAAGAGCGCAGCTCGCTCCCTCGTCGCCCCGGCTCGAGCGCAGGCGCGGGACGTACGCTGCGTGAGCTGCTGCAGCCGCTTGGAGGCCTGGTAGACCTCCTTGGAGATGTCGGACGCCGCCGCGTTGAACTGCGCGTTCTCCTGGATGGGCCCATGCGCGGGCTTCTGCGAGCGGGGAGGCCACCGCACGTGAGCTACCGCGGCGGGGAGACGCCCCAAGCTGCTCTGGACAGAGAACACGACGTACCTCCTGCACGCCCACGCCCTGCACCGCCGCGTAGTGCTGCACGAGCCGCGTAAAGTCGTCCGTCCGGTTCGCCGCCATGCCCACACCACCTCGCTGCTTTGCTTTCTCCCCCGGCTCGAGCTTTTTAGGCGCTTCCAAAGCTTTGAATCTTGGAATACAAAAAACAAGTACAGGGTGCCGTGACTACAATGCCGGAATTTCAGTCACGGCACCGGCTGTACTTGGTTTTTGTATGCCACTCAATAGAATATATATCAAAATCAGCATTTTCAAACGTTTCTTTCAAACGCCCAAGCTTTGAATTCGTACAAAAACCAAGTACAGCATCCGCTGGTCGGCATTTCCGGAAATTCCGATCAGCAGACGCTGTACTTGGTTTTTGTATGGCTTTTCGAGCGGTTCAAACGTTCTGATTGGCTAAAACCTCGACTCGATTTTGATTGGCTGAAAACCAGCATTAAGGACACTTTCGATGGGACACAGCATTAAGGACACGTTTGATGGGACACACCGCTGTTAAATAGTCCGCAATATCTCTCGCCCACCGAACGGAATATGGGGAAACCTCCGAACGGCCATATAGCGGAGAAGGCCAAAGAGCGAACAAGCTCTTCACAGTGCTCGTCGAGCGAGGAGAGGGCAAGCCACATCCAGACGTGCAGTGCAAGAGCTGTGGATGGAGACAGCGCAGCGCGCAACCCAGGCGGCACCTGCGTCCTCATATTCGTCGCTGCGAAGCCATCACAGCAGCAGTGAAAGAGCGTTACGCTCCGCAGACACCAACATCCAAGTCGAAGAAGCGCAAAAAGAGGCATTCAACGGGATCGAGTGCGAGTGGATCGACACAAACGACTCCATCAGGGTTCAGGAAAACGCCGTCCTCAACTCCTCGGGGTAACCGATACACACAGATGAAGTTCGAGCTTGATGTGGCCAAGGCCTTTTATGCCACGGGAATTCCATTTCGTGTGCTTGAAGACCCGCTCATGATCGCCCTGTTCTCTCGACTACGGCGGGATCTCAAACTTCCAAGCCGATATAAACTTGCGGGGTCACTGCTGGACAAAGTCTACGAAAGGGAGAAGCAGCACGTCATTGAGCGACTGAAAACCCAGCCCAACGTTTCGCTCGTGACTGATGGATGGTCCGATCCCAACAACCATGCAATTGTGAACTTCATGCTGACATTGCCGCTCCAGCAACCTGTTTTTGGTCTTCTGTTGCAACCGCCGACGAACAGCACACCTCCGAGTACATGGCTGCTCAAATCAGCAAAACAATTGACGAAGTTGAAGCGCAGATTGGCCGTGACAAGGTGTGCAGCGTCGTCACAGATAATGCCTCAAATATGCGCGGCGCATGGAAGCTTCTGGAGAATCAGCGGCCAAGCATCTTCTGCAACGGCTGTGGGGCACATGCGCTCAATCTTATTATGAAGGACGCATGCAACATTCCATTTATTCATGGTGTCATTGAGAAATCGCGGCAGTTGTCGAAGTACGTGCTGAAGCGCCACATCATCCTCGAGAAGTTCCAGCAGAAGCGGGACACTGTGCGAATCGGCAGCCAGAGACAGCGAGGGTTATGCTTGCCTGTGCCGACACGCTGGTACACATATGAAGCCTGTGTGAAAAGTGTCGTCGACAACAAGATCTATCTACAAGCGGTGTTTGAAGACAGCAGCCTCAATTTGGTATACAAAGACGAAAGGTAGCGCGACAAGCTAGCGCTCATGCTGGAGCGTATTGCGGATGTCAAGTTTTGGGAAGATACAGCTACAGCTCTCCTGCTCCTGTATCCTATCAACGAGGCTCTGGCGCTGTTGGAGGCAAACAAAACACCGATCTCGGCGGTTTATGATTGGTTTTCTTGCCTGCAAAACGACCCGATCTACAACGAACCACTGAGCACATCAACTATGGACCCCCGATCAACTCAAGACACTGTTCTCGGGTTGATTTCGTCGCGGTTGACTTTCATCATGACCCCTTCGATGCGACTTGTATTTCTTCTGGGCCCAGGGATGAAACTGGAACGGTTGAGTGACGATGAGCTGTCGAAAACAATTCGTGAAGGTGGTGACATGACTTGTCGTAGCAGTTGTGACGGTGATCTCTCTCGGGACGAAACACGAGAGGAGCTTCACGACTTTATTCGCGCCAAAATGCTCTGGTCGGATGATGAGCGGTGTGATCATGAGACGTATACCCCAATGGATTGGTGGCTGTTCAAAACGCGTACATTTCCTCGTCTCCGCAAGCTTGCACTAAGGCTGTTTTCAACACCAACATCTTCAGCTTCAAGCGAGGGTTCCTGGTCGATACACACGTTCATTCATTCCAAGCGGAGAAACAGACTGAGCATCAGTCGAGTAGAGAAGTTAGTCTTTATCTACACCAGCCACAAAGGTGAGGATCATGCACTACACGACATGCACCCGCACGCACCGGACTTTGGTCAGACATCTTCCTCGACTCGTGGTCATCTGCCTGTTCAATTGTTTGTAGATCAGTAAATTCAATGAATGTACAAATACTCATTGTATGGCTCTGGATACCGACCTGACACAGGCGGTAGACCTTGGAGCCATTGGCTGGCTAGTTGCACTTGAGCATATGTTGGTGGTCATAGACGACCCTGAACCTCTTACGCTTCATCTCCTATAGCAACTCTACGGTGATACGATCGGTCACAAAGATTATGACCATTGCGTCTCTCGAACTTGGCATCAGCTGCTCCGTCTTGATGGCCACGCCTACGTCGAAGTTGTCGTGTTCACTGGCCTAGTTGTCGTCATCGAAAACCACGTACACATCGCCCTTCTGGTTGCGACGCTCTTCCCGACGGCTACAACGCGGAGAGGCACTAAAGCTGAGTTAATCTCCTCTGTCCGAGCCTGGTCCGTCTTTGTCTTCACGTCCTTCTTCATGCTATTACTCGCACAGGTGTCTTCCTCCTTCACACTAACGTCACTCTTCTTCGCCATATTCAACCCGACCTCTTCATTAGACGGCATCGATGTTGGCATCTTCCCAGTGGACTCATCGTCGTCCTGCGGCATGAGTGCCAACTTTTCCAGCAGACAAATGAAGAAGCCACCAGTGTTCTACATACGCGTTCAGCCCCACCAAACTAAGCACTTTTCAGTCCACTTTGGTAGCACCACATCACAAATGCGTCACTCTCCTCACTTCCAGTGCGATAGACGAACGTGACAGCCACCCACCTTGTCTTGCGGTAGACCGCGCATGCAGCGCTCCAAGTGGAACGTGGCCGCTTCCTCGAGCGTGGGCACGAAAATACTTGCCGTCACCTTCTCCTTCTTCGGCTCCTTGGCCTTCTCCGCCTCAAAGTGCCCCAGCAACGCGTACTCTATGAGCGTCGAGTCTAGAACCTTCGAGTATGCCACTCCCGGTTAGCGCTTGATCATTATCAGCGTTGTTGACGCGTGTACAAGCCGCAGCGCACTCTTGCTCCAGCGCAGCAGGTTGCTCACGGCGTTATCTCGAGTGGATTAAAGGTATAGGTTGAATATCTTATGTTGCCGCTCACCTTGAGCAGCACCGCGTCGCGCTGAGCGATCTGAAGCTATAGCTGGTGCAGCGTCATACCGTTCTTGGCACTCCAGTTCTTCCAAATGATGGGATTTTTGCTCAACGTGCCATCACCACTGCATGGTGCATCATACAGGGTACAGTCGAAGACACCCACGCGCTTGGCTTCGTCGTAGCCCAAGAAGGGCAGGTCCTGAGCTTCGTGGCACGTAACGAGCAGCGCTGGGCAACTGAGGCGCTTGGACAGGTGCAGCAGCAAGCACGAGCGCTTGAGATTCACGACACTGGCCACCACCACGTTCGTAGTGGTCTTTCCTGTGGTGTGCTCCTGCGCCTGTAGCGACTCGAGCAGCTCCGACGTCTTGGATCTCAGCTCGGCGCACATGTCTAGCGCCTTGTGGTGCGACTGACACCCAAATCAAGCGGCAGGATCATGCTCAGGGCCTCTTGCCGCGTGATAGGGCTCGCGAACGGACACAATTTGTTGCTCTAGAACGTCGTGAGCAGCGTCTGAACCAGCACCTGCTTCAACGGCTCCGACTCAGCGCCGCCCATGATGTCCTGCATGAGTTAGCACGTGTTGAAGCTTTCGTTCTCGTACAGCCTAGTCCGAAAAGCGATCCGCCCGGCCATCGCTCCCGCAATCTGCCCACGCGAGCAGCTACTTCAGGCCACACCCGCCTCCGCGGCTACCTCCGCGTCCCATGCGAGTTTGCTTGTCCATCATGTCGCTGCACAGGGCGCATTTGGATGGTTGTTGCTGTACTCGCTGATTCAGGCAGTCCGTGCTTCTGCTTCGCCACGCTGACGTCCATTTCCACCGCCTTGTGGCTGGCTTTGGATTTGGTTTCCTGTGTGAGTCTCGTGCTTCGGTACCCTGACCAAGCTGAGCAAGCTCGGCCATACGCCGCTCTACCACTGGGAGCGACTCACAGACGACTGCAGCTATACCTGCGCGAATGGCCATCGGCGGGGCCCGCGGCCGGTGGGCGCAGTGGCGAACGGCAAGCATCCGTGCCCGTACTGCAGGGGCACGGCGTCCGAGGCGGAGGCGGAGGCCGCCTACGTCATGAAGTTCCTGCTGCCTGGCCTGTTCGAGAAATGGCGC
>JAADYJ010000189.1:0-32118 GCA_023338205.1 Halophytophthora polymorphica | reverse complement strand
GGGCGGCATGGTGGGCAGCTTCGTGTCGGGCATCCCGTTCAACAAGTGGGGTCGCCGCAACACGCTGCGCTTCAACGCGCTCATCATGGTGGTGGGCTCCGTGAACTCAACGAACATGTGCCAGTAGATAACTTGGGTATGCAAGTTGGTCCTTGCTTAGCGAGGAGCGTACGATGTCTTTGCGCCGTCCTGCAACGACGCCACCACTGCAACCTCTAGCTGCATCACTATAGGCAAGGAGCGAGACTGTGTGGCCCCAGGACAACTCGATCGAGTCGGTCGCTGATCGAGTACGCTCCGCACCTCGATCCGAGTGCCGCGAGCGTTTTGTTTTAATGCGATGTGTATTGATGTCAAGTATTCTTGGTAAAGTTACCAACTGCTGAGCCGAATCGAACCCAAGCCGAGCATATCCGACGACAAGCATTTGGCAAGAGGAAGCAGGCTGCGAGGCGGACGGCCATGAAGACGTGGGTGCGTGAGGCTTCTCGCCGCGCGCGGCAGCCCCACTACGGGCCGTCACTGGACTACGGCGTCGACACCAGCGTGCTGTGCGTGTGCTCTTCCGTCTGCTACGGGCTCCGCGACGCGCTTGTTGTCATCCCACTTGCTCACTTTGCCTGACGTCTGTGCGTGTTGGTGCCGCCTGGAATCGACGATAGAGATCCAGCACTCAAGGCCTCGTTCGTGAAGTTGGACGTGGACGAGGAGACCGCGACGTTCTTGGATGTGCGTGGGGCGCCTTGTTCACAGCCGAGTCCAAAGTCTTTAGCCATGTGCGTAATTCTCGCTGGCACAGCGAGCTGAAGCTCTTGTTTCCTGTCGTGGTGGCAGAGCTGCACAGGCGGCGGACTGCTGGAGTCGCTGGCGTCCACGGTGCTTGGTCTCTTCTACTCGCTCACGGACGCGAACGGGATTCTCGGGCGTGAGTGGAATTGCACGGGCCAGTGAGTTTGGAGTTCGATGTCGTAGGAAAGACTGACGGACACGGCGCTGTTGCTCTGGTGTTTGGTGGCGCTGCGCTCTGCTCGTGGAGGCAGGCGGTCAGATGTTCGTGCTCTCTCGGGCGCAAGTGCAGAGGCTACTGCACCGCGAGCAGCACGTGGCGGACGGCTCCTTGCTGGACATTGGCGCAGGCGACGGGAACGTAACGGCCTCTCTGGCCTCGCTCGTGGACCAAGTGACCACCACGGAGGTGTCGGCCCCCATGGTTGCCAACCTCAACGCCCGCGGCTACAACTGCGTGCAGACCTACGACCTGCAGCACGAGTTCGTGCAGGCGCGACGGCCGTACAACATCATCAGGTTCGTCTCGGCGTGTCCGTTTCCCTGGCTGTGCCGTTCCACTTTTCGCTTCGTCTGCACGCGGATGTCGTCCAGTCGACAGGCTATGAAGACTAGCACGAGGAGTTCCTGACAACGACATTACTGTGGGCCGAACTGTGTCTCGATTTATCTGTTGCATTGGACTGCAGCATGCTGAACGTGCTGGACCGCGCTGACAAACCGCTGACGATGCTGCGCGAGATCCGCGAGATGCTTCACCCTGAGAACGGACTCTTTCTGCTGGCGGTGGTGCTTCCCTTTTCAGCCTTCGTGGAGCAGGGCACTCGGCGCGTGTCCCCCACGGAGAAGCTGCCCATGCTGGGAGGCCGGTGCTCGGAAGGCGCGTCCTTCGAGACGGCCGCCAGTTTGTTGTTGCGCAACGTGCTGCAGCCCGCGGGCTTCAAGCTGCGCCAGTTCAGCCGCGTGCCGTACCTGTGCTGTGGGGACTTGCAGCAGCCGTACTACGTGCTCTCGGACGCCATCTTCGTGCTGGAAGTGGATGAAAAGCCCCACGCTGGCCGCCAAGCCGCCTCGGACTGAGCGTGGCACTGCCAGGGACGTTGAAGTCGGCCGCCAGTTGCATGCGGGACGGTAGATGTTTAGATACCATCGGTTTCTAGAAAAGCGATCGTCGCGTCGCGAAAAGCGGGCGTTTAGTATGTGACGCTGCAGTGAGCAGCTTGGGCTCGACTACGTGTGCGAAGTGCGCGAACGAAAGTTGCAGCGACTTCCAGCCGCAGAGCCAGCCAAACGTTTGTTGGATTGTGAAACCGTGGCTTGGTGGGCTGCGGATGGATTCTTTTTCCTGTGGGGGCACTCAACAACATACAAAGTCGCAGCTTGGCAGGGCGTTACATGCACCTGGCTACGCGTGACTGGATCGTCGTCGACTTGCCAGGGGTCAAGAGGCCAGACAACCAGTTCGCTGCTTCCAGCGAAGCCAGTAGATCACTCACTTGAGACCACGGCCTGCCACAAGATACGAGTGAGGTGCGCGCGCTATGCCATTGGACGCCGTGGCAACGGGCAGCAAGGGTGCCTCTCGCCTCGCCTGCAACCGGAGAAGAACAAGGGAGAGAGGGTTCTTTCTCAACATGGCTTCAGCGATAGACATGCCTTTTTCTGTCGCGTGGCAACTGGTCTTTTCTGCCAATGCGCGCCACTTTCTGCGACGCCGAGAGCACGCCATTGGCTGAAAAGAGCGAGGGGGGAGGGCCTGACTCTGCTTAGACGTCGGTCACGCATAGCAGTGTACCGGCAAAACTGTACCATTCCAGAAGGCCTACAATTGGCTAAGGCGGCTCAAGTATACTGCATTAATGGAATGTGTTGCCCTACCCCGCGAGAGGAGGTAGGGGTATCAGACGAGGTTTTTCGTGTCTCGTGAGGTTTTGCAGCTGACCTTCTCGCGAGGTGTTTCGAACAACTTGATTTGTGTAGGGGCTTCTCGCCCGCCCGAGGTTTTTTGGTGGGCGAAGAAGCGAAAGAGACGCGGTGTCCTTTTCACAATTCGATTTGAGCTCAAGCGCTGAAGTGGACCTCGAAGGCAGGCGCGGCATAGTGAAATCCAGTCAAGAAAGGCTGCGGTGACTATTTTGCTTGGTGAGAGACGGAGCGCGGGCCGACAGGAAGCAGGACAAGCGCGCGCGAACACACGCACGACGCCACAGCTGATCTTCATTCGTTGATCGGCGACTCGGCCAGCACACAGAGCACTGCCGCGACAGTACACTAGACCCCCGCACACAGCGACAGCATGGCGCCCATGGCGGAAGCAGCAGTAGAGGCCGCGCCCACGCCGGAAGTGGCGGAGATGAAGCCCAAGACGACCGCGGAGCCCGAGGCGGAGGAGACGATCGTGAGCGCCGCGGAAGCGGTCGAGCCGTCCATGCAAGAGAAGGCGGCGCAGGAGACGCAGCCGGACCAGGACGAAGAGGCTGAAGACAACAACGCGACGCAGACTGAAGCGACTGAGGTCGACGCCACCCCTGAGACCGCGACGACTGCCGCTGCAGAGCAGACCAAGACCAAGGGCGTGCGGTTCGACGTGGCCGACGTGGTGGAGTTCGAGCCGACCATGTGGACGGCCACGGTAGCATCCGAGGGCGTGCCCGTGGGCATGTCGGTGAGCGTGCGTCGCCGTACCAAGCGGCCGCTTGAGAGCTACGAGAGCGAGCGCGCGTCGCAGCGCGTGAACCGCCAGGAGTACATGGAGTTCGGGTACCTGGAGCCGGACGAGCGTCTGGACATCCTGGAGAACGCGGGCCACTCCATTTCCATCATTAGCCACGTCGAGCGCGAGTCGTTGCGCATCAACCGCGAGCGGTGGGAATCCAACGAGTACGACCTCATGTACCAGTACGGGTTGGGCGAGGTGCCGCTCATGGAGGACAGCGACCTGGAGATGATGCCGCAGCAGGAGGTGCTGCAGGAGGACGACGACCTCATGCACGTGGACGACTGCAGCGAGGACGACCTGTTCTTTGGCGGCAGCAGTTCGCGGAACATGCTGGTGGATGCCGAGGTGCGCTTCGCCATGGAGGAAATGGATGCGTACGACGCCATCCACCCGCGCAGCTACGACGAGCTGAGCGTGGACTACGCGTCGGACTGCATCCTGGGCGACGACGAGAGCTCGGACGGGACGAACGAGCTGCCGTACGCCGTGGATTCCTTCGACTCGTCGCTGAGCTTCGACTTGTTGGGCATGTCCTCCTCGCCTTCGGACGTGTCGGGCTCGTCGGGCATTTTGACGGCAGCCGCGGCCTCCACGTGTGCTAAGTCGGCCGCAGTCGTGACCAGCAACACGGACAGCGAGTCGTCGTCCGCGCCTGTGGTGGTCATGGACGCAGTGCAGCCCGTGGTCGCCGTCTAGACCGCTTCGAGTCATGCGACGCCTGGAACGCGGAACGGTTCGAGGCGTCAAGTTCCTGTGTATGATGGAGAAGCGGGTCGCGCGGCATGGACCTCGGCAGCGGCAGTAAGCCGTGCGGAGCGACGTCTCTAGCATCTATTGCTGTCGAGGGCGAAGCGGGCAGCCCTCTCGTGTGCTGTGAACGCTCGACCATCTCCTTCTTCTCTCCATTTGCTTTAGTTTTGTAGGTGCTGAGTGCGAGCACGACGACGCTGTTAGTTCGTCGGTAGGATAGGTGCTTGCCGTATTATTATTCCCTCTTCAATAATGTAGTTGCAGCTCTTCGTTGGCTCCAGGCTGTTTAGTGCGTCTACTGCATGTAGCAGACGACGTCGAGTATGGTCGTGTGGTTGAAGTGGTGCCTGCTGCGCCGAACGCTGTGGCCGCCCACGCTGCTTCTCGACAGCAGCAAGCAGATCGCAAATAGCAGTACACTGCACCGGACACTGTGGCCATGCCTCTCCAGGCTTGCCCGCACCAAGCTAGCCATTAGACCGCAGAGTCACTTCCTCTTCGAGCTATGTCCACTTCAAACATGCGATAGGTTTCAACGCCGTCGGTTTGATACCGACAACGCCCGGGCATCGTCAACTAATAGAACACCTCCGTTCATCACCTAACCCAGTAAATCCTTCTCCACTAAAAACATTTGTTTTGCATCGAAACAGTCGACAAGTCTCTCTCAAACCTACCGCACTGCTTTCTGTTACAGCGCGCCCTACCCCGGTAGGCCTTTTTAATAGAGTGATTCTCCTTAATAGAGTGATAATTTTCTCTTTCATAAGCCCAACAAACCTCTCAATGAAGGGGTTCATTTTGACTAATCAAACGCCAGAAAAGTATTTTGCGGCTTCTCATTGGTCAATAGCACAGTGCACTGGAAGCCCGAGTGGCTTAGCAAAGACCGATATACGTCGTTTGTGACAGCAGACAGCAACCCAGCACGAGGGCCTCCAGCCAGATTGGCGCTGCCACAATCAAGGAAGCAGAAAGCAACCACAAACCATGTCGACAGTCATGGAGGAGTGGAGCTTCATGGAGACGAGAGAGAAGATGAATACGAAAGGGCTCAATCGGTGCTTCAGTCATTCGTGACGTTTCTGAAAGACCACTGCTGACCCATAGACGTGCTTACGTTTACAGCGCAGTTCGTGCTGGTAATCCTTGATCGGCATGCACGAGAACCCTCAGACTGGCTCGCTCACGGATACTCGCTCGTATGCATCCCGCATGTCAAGCAAGCAGTTCGACAGTGGAGGAGCTGTGATGCAGCCTGACGTGCAGCGTGGGTCAGTCTCAAGTGTTCTGTGGGGAAGTCCGAAGGCTTTGGAGGAGGTGCAGAGCAGTCTACGGGCACCGTGTGTGGGGAATTACAGTTGATCCTGCAAATTATGATCCTGCTATTTCTCGTTATTGTGTTAGAGTTGATATTGCTCAGATCGGCCAAGCACTGGTTGGGTGTTTTGAAGTAAAACGGGCCGAACTCAGCTGCTATACCTGATTATCATGCTACAATTGTAAGAGGCTTATCTGCAAGTATGCATGTTTCGGCGCGTCCAAAACGAGCTATTTGACGTTATTGAGTAAGTGTGCTCAATTAAAGGCCTGTCCCCGGTCTCCAGCAGCTCCCGCCAATGAAAGGCAAAGCGCCGGCCGCCTGTGGCCGGGCAAGCGCAACGCAAAGACACACGAAGCCTGGAGATCGCAAGCGCAGTCGGCGCCCTCGTCCTTCCCCCTCCTCCTCTGCGCAAGATGGTGTTCCCCGTGGCGTCGCGCCTGGCGACGCGCTCGCTCGGCCGCTCGGCCCCGCTGGTGCGTCGCGCGCTGTCCACGGAGGCGGCGGCCGTGACAAGCGCCGACTCTTCTTCGTTCGCGCCCCCGAGCGACGTGCCGCACTACGACGTGCTGGTCGTGGGCGGCGGCATCGTGGGCTCGGCGCTGGCGTGCCAGCTCAAGTCCAACCCTGCGTTCCGCGGCAAGCGCGTGGCTGTGATCGAGACGACGGAGCCGCCCGTGGCGCCGTCCGTGGAGGAGGACTCGCCCGACCTGCGCGTCTTCACCATCACGCCCGCGAGCCAGGCGCTGCTCGAGAGCGCGCAGGTTTGGGACAAGATGGAGGTCGGCCACAAGGCCGTGTTCAAGGACATGCAGGTCTGGGACGCCATGGGCGACGGCTTCATCCGCTTCGACGCCTCCAAGGCCGGCAAGCAGACGCTGGGCCACGTGCTGGAGCACCGCGTGCTCGTGCGGGCGCTGCACGACCGCATGAACGAGCTGGCGGCCAGCGACACGGACGCCGAGCCGCTCAAGCTCTACTGCCCGGCCAAGGTGAAGCACTTCCACCGGCCCAACGTGGTCTCGGCGCTCTCGGAGGTGGGTCTCGAGGACGGCCAGCGCATGAAGGCGGACCTCGTGGTGGCGGCCGACGGCGGCAACTCCATCATCCGCTCACTCTCGGCGCTCGGCACCTGGGGCTGGGACTACGACCAGCAGGCCGTGGTGGCCACGGTCAAGACGGACCGCGTGAACGAGACGGCCTGGCAGCGCTTTTACCCCACGGGCCCCGTGGCGCTACTGCCCATGCGCGACGGCTACTCGTCCGTCGTCTGGTCCTGCTCGGCCGACATGGCCAAGGAGCTCACGGCGCTCGAGCCGGACGAGTTCGTGGCCCGCCTCAACGACGCCTTCTTCGCGCCGGCGCAGGCTCCCGTGCCGCCCGAGTTCCCGGGCATCCCCGTGCTGTCCGACCTGGTCAAGGGCGTGCACCACGCCGCCAGCACCGTCATGTCGGCGGCGGCACTCACGGACCCGTTCCAGGCGCCGCCCAAGGCCGTAGAGACCGTGGGCCACCGCTTCGCCTTCCCGCTCAAGCTCAAGCACGCGACGCAGTACGTGAAGCCCGGGCTAGCGCTCGTGGGCGACTCGGCGCACACCATCCACCCGCTGGCCGGTCAGGGCCTCAACCTCGGACTGGGCGACGTGCAGGCGCTGAGCAACCTGCTCGTGGACGGCGTCAAGAGCGGCGAGGCCTTCACCAACCCGAACTTCCTGGCGCGGTACGAGGACGAGCGCAAGAAGACCAACATCTCCATGCAGCTGGCCATGGACGGCTTCAAGCGGCTCTTCGGGCCCACGCCCGACGCCGTGGGCGTGGCGCGCAACGTCGGCATGGGCACGCTCAACGCCGTGGAGCCGCTCAAGAACCAGATCATGCGGTACGCCATGGGGCTCTAAGTGTCCCGCCGCGTACTCTCTCGAGTCTCTAGGCCGCTCGTCGTCCACGTGGCTGGATCGCGAGCACTCCCGCTTGTGTGTTCCTTTCTGTGGCGACATGGACTGCATGAGTAGAACATGTAGCAAGTGTCGTCACACGAGGAGGAGGAGAAGAAGCGGCAATACAGCACAGCAACGCAGTAACTGGCCGCCCACGTACGTGTACGAGCGCAGGTGCGTGATATCCATGGGTCTCGCTAGTGGTTGGACGGTCTCCCGGGTGGTTGGCGCGAGTGTGGAGGCGAGAAGAGGTGGCGGTTCACCTCGAAGATGGAAATGTCGCCGATGCTGGGCGTGGCGGCCGTGTCGTCGGCGAAGGAGGCGCAGCCTTCGGGCAGCGGCACGGCGTGCGAGTCCGTGATGGTGGCGTAGGAGCTCAGCGAAGGCGTGGACAGAAGGTTCACGGCCTTGTAGAGCACGAGCGAGAAGAGGTACGTCACGACGATGAGGGCGGGCACGGCCACGGCCCAGTGCTTGGACGGCAAGTAGGTGAAGCCGTAGGCCTCCAGCGTCGCCTCGGGCACGTACGCCCACGCCAGGAAGAGCACTGCATGTACAGGAGAGAGGACGTCAGGATCCAGTAGTGTGTGCGCGCAGCAGATAGGCGGAACGCACCGTAGAAGAGCGTGGAAGCCAGCCAACCGCCAAAGCCGAAGAGCTCCATTCGCATGGCGTGAAGTCGCTGCGTCTCCTCGAACGTGAGAGGCGTAGACGTCGAAGCGGAGAGCGCCACAGCGGGTGTCGCGTCACGCGGCGCTCGAAAAGGCGGTGGTGGTGGCGCGCATCTCGTCGTAGCAGCAGCAGCAGCCTCCTTGGAGGCGTCCGGCGATGGTTTCTTCCTGCGGGTCATATCCGTCGTCAGCTTCCTTGACGTAGGATGAACCGCGTCATTCCAGACAAGACGTCCCAGAAAGAATACACTTGCGCACCACGTAAACCGGTCCAGATCCCATCGCGGTTCCTTTTCTCCGATAGAGTGCAGACGTTTTGTGCCTGATGGCGATGGTCCAGAAAGATCAGGTTTCGTGGTCTCAACCAGATCCCGATTGGTCATAATTAGGTTTCCAGATGGAGGATTGGCGGATATTCCGCAGTCCGGAATAAGATGGACGGTTGCGAGCAGCCCCCCTCCTCGCGACCGATTCGAAAACGCGAATCTGCTCAAGAGCTCAAAGCCAACGCCATTCAGGCTCGGCCAGCCCAGCGTTCATCTCCGCGGCTCTGCAGCTCGGGAATGGCGGGCTTCCAGCAGCACACGGCAGACCCGGCGGCTTCGCAGCAGTCTGCGCTCCAGAATGATGCCGCTCCCGCCGTCGGGAGCGGCGCGAACGCGTCTCGAGGGCGACGCAAGCGCAACATGAGCAACGACGAGCGACTCGCGATGGCCGACTTCTTGCTGCAGCACAGCCAAGGCGAGAGCCGCCTGCCGCGCACGGCCATCTCTGCAGCCGCGGAGAAGTTCTGTGTACACCGCAACACGGCGTCGCGCATCTGGAACCTCATGAAGCCCGCTCTGGACAACGCGGGCGGCATGCCCACCTCGACGGCGGCCTCCGAGGCGGTAGCGTGCAAAGTCCTCTCACGCAAGCGTGGCAACTGCGGACGCAAGAAGAAGGACTACTCGGCCGAGATGGAACGCGTGAAGCAGCTGCCATTGCACCAGCGTGGCTCGCTGCGGGCGCTGTCTTCGGCCGTGGGCGTGCCGCGAACGACGCTCTTCCGGCTTCTGCGGGACGAAGAGAGCGGCTCAGGCCGTGGCGGTGCTGGGTCTCCAGCCAGTGGCAAGCGCGCGATCGTGAACCCCATCAAGCCGCCGCTTTCCGACAAGAACAAGCACGAGCGACTCCGCTTCTGCGCCGACAAGCTGCGCCCCAACGGCCTGTTCGAGGACATGTTCAACGTGGTGCACGTGAACACCAAGTGGTGCGCCTTGCACAGCGCGGGCAAGACGGGCAAGAAGACCAAGGCCATGTTTCTCGTGGCCGTGGCGCGGCCGCAATGGGACCACGAGCGGGAGACGCTCTTCGACGGCAAACTGGGCGTCTGGCCCTTTGTCGTGGCCGAGCCGCCGCTGGGTCCCAGTGCTGCAGATGCCGATCATACGGCTCCAAGTCGGATGTTCCACGTCATGGAGTCCGTGACCAGGAAGGAGATCCAGAGCATGATCGTCACGCGGGTGATCCCAGCCATCAAGGCCAAGCTGCCGCGCTATCTACGCAACGGGCCCGTCTTCATCCAACTGGACAGCCAGCAAGTGCGACTTACGCCGGACGACCCCGTCGTGGCGGAACATGGCTGCACGGACGGCTGGCACATTCGCTTGCAGTACCAGCCAGCCTACAGTCCCGACCTCATCGTGCTGGGCCACGGCTTCCTCAAGAGCATTGGCGCGGACGAGCTGCCTGTCAGTACGCGGTTGGCTCGACTGGCGCCCATGGAAGAGCTGATTCGCGGTGTGGAGCGGAGCTTCGAGGCGCTCCCCAAGCGCCAGGTGAACGACGGCTTCTTGGCGCTGCAGAAGACCATGGAGGCCACCATGTTGGCTGGGGGCTCCAACGACTACGAGCTGCAGAGTATTGTCAACAAGAAGAGTCTGCAGCACGACGGCAGTCTGCCCGTGAGCGTGCTGTGCAACCCGGAGGCCATGCTGTCGTGCCGAGCCATCTTGAACGCCACGCAGGACTGAGGCGGGGGAGTCGCGTCCGTTGCGTTCGGCTCAAAGTTGAAATTCCAAATTGAAGCGAGGTACACTGACGTGAAGACGGGGCCGATTGGCAAGGAACATTGGGAAGACTGCGGTCCATTGGGACAGTTTTCACTGGACAGCGTTGGTCGGGTGCGGAGACAGTTTGAACTGGACAGCGCGATCAAGGCCGATCACGGATTGGCTAAAACGCACTCTTGACGCTCGCGCATTGGCTGAAATGGTGCTCGGCTGCGTTTCTGGCAAGGATTTGACGCCCCACTTGCGCGCCATTTGCACTTCCACCTCAGGCGCGAGCAGCCAAAGAGCTACTGATTCGCGGCCCAGCTCTCGCGCCGTGCTCGCTGTCTGCGCGCCCCCGACGCCTCTGCGGCGCGCTCCTCTCGCGCTATGAGCGACGCGGCATCCTTATCAAAGGCTCCACCGACTGTGGCGGCGGCACCGCCCGCGCCGGCGGCAGCAGCTCCCGTGGAAGCGGCCACTTTGCCTCCGGACACGGCCGCACCGCCGGATGTAGCCATGACTCCGACCGCACCACAAGCCCCGGAAGGCCCAGACAGCGCCGACAGTGCAGAGACGATGGAGGACATGGAGGGTGGCGAGGCGTCCGCGACGGCAACCGGCAAGTCGCAGGCGCGTGGCGAGCGTGGCAACAAGAACCTGACGTACGACGAGCGCCGCGCTATGCTGGACTTCCTCTTGCAGCGTCGCACTGAAGGCACAACGAAGCTGGCGCGCCACGCCATCACGGACGCAGCTACCGAGTTCCACGTGGACCGCCGTACAGTCTCGCGGCTCTGGCGTCGAGCCGTTCAGAGCCTAGAGAGAGGCGACGCCGTGTGTGACGTCGCGTCCCGGAAGATCGGACGTCGCGGACGCCGGAAGCGCGACTGGTCCGCCGAGCTGGAGCGCGTCAAGGAGGTTCCACTGAACCAGCGCGGGTCTATCCGTGCGTTGGCGTCAGCCGTGGGCATCCCCAAGACGACGCTGTTCGAGCTGCTGCGCGAGGACGGCAGTCCCAAGCGCGTGCTCAACTCGATCAAACCGCCACTCACGGACAAGAACAAGGTGGAGCGACTCAAGTACTGCGCCTCCAAGGTGCGGGCCAACGGACTCTTCGACGACATGCTCAACGTCGTGCACATCAACATGAAGTGGTTCTCGCTGCCGCGTGAGAGGAAGACCAAGGTCATGTTCATGGCCGCCGTGGCGCGTCCGCAGTGGGATCCACACAAGGAGACGTACTTCGACGGGAAGCTCGGGATCTGGCCCTTCATCCGCGAACAAGTGTCGCCTGCGATTCCAATCAACGAGATGAAAGGCAGCACCAACGCGACGGCTCCACGATGCACGTATGCGGCCATGGAGGCGGTCACCAAGGAGGACGTGCAGCGTATGATCACGGGGGTTATCATCCCAGCCGTGCGCCAGAAGATGCCACTGCACATGAAGTCGCAGCCGATCTTCATCCAGCAGGATAGCGCCAAGATCCGGTCCTCCACGGCGGACCCGGCCATGGCGGAGGAAGGTCACAAGAACGGCTGGAACATCCAACTGCGCAGTCTCCCGCCGTACTCGCCGGACTTTACGGTCATGGACAACTCGCTGTTCAAGCCCATCCACGAAGAGCTCAAGATGCCGGCGCCGCTGACTCCGGGGGTCCCAACCACAGTACTGGACGAGCTGGTGGCGGGTGTGGAGAGAGGCTTCGTGGCCTTGACGAGGGGTCAACTGGACGACGCGTTCTTGTCTCTGCAGAAGGCCATGGAGAGCACCATGCGCGTGCAGGGCTCCAACACGTACGTGCTGGGCAACACGAGCAAGGAGCGGCTACAGCACGAAGGCAGTCTACCCGTGAGCATCCTGTGCCACCCGGAAGCTATCCTTGCCTGTCGAGCTGCGCTGGATGGAGCCACGGACCAACAGGAATTGTAGTTGTAGCTGCAGCTGGCTGAGCTGCGTTGCATTCTTTCTCGATCAAGACTGCGCTCGACATCTGACGACTCCATGTCCAGCAAATGCCTGTGTCGCGAGGACTCCGCACGTGGTTCCAGGAAGGAAGTCCATGTTGCTCAAAGTCTCAATGCACGTATCTTTATTGCAGCATGGACCGGACGGCAGGGTCTTCATGGAGGTCACGAGGCTGGAGTTTATGGCTCAAAGTGTGGCATCTACACAAGAGGGAGCAAATGAACTTGTGGCTGCATCTGCTGCAGCATCGTCCGCAGCATCGAAAACGACGGCGACAGCGAGAGCAGCCGCAATATCGCCGGTTCCGCTGGAAACGATAGTCGCAGGAGTATCTTCCACATTATCCGCATTGGAGGCCCGGTGTGGCTTGCCGTAGCAGGCGAGTCGTGGCCAAGGTTCGGACTGCGTGTTTGATGTACCGCATGAATAACTGCCGGCATTGGCTGTTACATCTTGCATTGATTGTTGCGCGAACCCATGCCATTGGTCGGTAGATGTATTGTCAGGATGGAAACGCGCGAGGAATCCGGGCAATCTGGTTGAACACCATGCTGGGGAGTCAAGGTTGGAAGCTCGGTGCTTGGGTGGGGGCGCCGGGGGAATTGTCGAACGTAGTCGGGTTTGCTGCTGCCGTAATGGCGATGCATAGCTGCTCGCGCAGAAGGTCTCCAGTACCTTGGCCTGCTCCTAACGTTACATGCATGCAAACCCGATGCTGTCGGGCCTCGATAGGCTCGTAAGGTGCGCATGTTTCGGGGGGACACCAGCAGAGCACCTCCAGCAAGACGCCACACGCCCGGCCCTTCGTTCCAGGCAAGTGGAATTGTGCGCCAAGACGCGTGCAAGATCTCATTCAGCCTTGTCACAAAGACCCGCCAGTAGCCAAATCCCGGAGCAGGAGGCCGATTGCGCGTGCCGCCTCGGACGGCCTCGTGAGTCACGTGCATGCAGTCCGCTGCTGCACATACATACATACATGCGCAACAGCCTCGACTCATCCACGACACGACCGGCTTGTCGGCGGCAGCAGCGTCCGGAGGTTTCTCGACTCTAAATCCCAAATTGTATCGCGTTCGTGACATCAGAAATGGAGCGCCTGCTTGAAGTTGGGAGTCAGTTTCGTCGGTTGCGATTTAAAACCCCGATGGAGGAGCGATAAAACGGGGGATCGCGGACGCGAGCGTCTCGAATTCCAGATAAATGCTCGGTAAATGCCTGGCAACTATCCGTATTGGTCATCAAACAGCACTGCTCCCTACGTATAGTCGGTGGTCTCCGTATGCACTCAAAGCGCCGCCCCAGATGTCCTAATTCGTGGCATCGTGGTCCATAAAAGCCCATCTGCTAAGGGGAAGGGCTCGGTCGTTTATGCACGGAGCGCTCGCATTGGCTGGAATTGGATGCGGCCACGAAGCGTGCGCCAATCCGCGCGCAGAAAAATCGCCCACAACGAGGCGCGGCGGTCTGAGAATCGAGGAGCTCATAGCTGAATTCGCCGCAAGCAGGACAAGCCCCAAGCAGCAGCAGCAGTAGCAGTAGCAGACTCGAGACCAGGAGGATGGTGTCTTCCCCCGTGCCGATGCCCGTGGCGACGCTGGACGCGCTGGCGCCGCCCTTCTACCCGTCCATGAGCTGGTACCCAGAGATCACGGACGAGTACTACGAGGAGCGGCCGCACTCGCCCGGCAAGGCGGGCTTCGTGATCGCGGATGCCGTGGGCGCGCCGCGCGAGATCGCGGACGAGGAGCTGTTCGACCCGGCGTACTTCCCCCTGTCGGCGTCGGAGATGCTGGAGCTGGAGCAGGTGGACGAGATCAACGAGATTCTGGCCGAGCTGGACCTCATGGAGGCGCGCCAGGAGCTGCACCATAAACTGAGCGAGAAGACGCGCGAGCTGCGCTCGAGCTCGGACGTGGACGCGGAGATCGCGAGTCTGATGGCCAAGGCGGCCAAGGTGAACGACTTTTCCAAGCAGGCGGCGCACGCGCAGAAGGCGGCGCAGCACCACCAGCACGCCAAGCGGGCCGTCCGCGCGCTGCACCAGCCCCGCTCCGTGAAGTAAGGCGGCCGCTTGCGCGTGTGCCCGCGAGCATGCGCGCGACGGCCGCTCCTTGCACGTGACGGGGGCAGGTCAGCGATGACGCGAGGGCGGGCGCGCGGGGCGGAGGAGACGGACAGCAGCGGGTCAAAGCGACGTTTGCTGTGTCTCCTGGTGCTCCGGTGGCCCGCAGAAAGAGGAGGGAAGAGAAGAAGGTCGCGCTCCATCGAAACGAAACCAAGAAACAACCAGCCCCGCTGCAGAAGCACACGCACGCACACACGCACGCACACACACACACCACAGTCCAGTCAGCCGTGCGGCGTATGTCACGAGTCGGAGAAGAGAGAGAAAAAAAGTAGGAAGATAGGGAATCATCGGGCAAGGAACCGCGCAGACCGAGCGATCGGCCCGAGAGCAAGAGCAAGCGCGCACACGCGGACGACACGAAAGCCGAAGGGAAAAGATCCGGCGAGCGAGCGAGCGCGGGCGCAGCAAGCAGCAGCACGTGGTGAGGCCGCTGGTGCCCGATTGGAGGGCCCACCCAGCGGAGGATCCAACAAGCGGCTGAGTGCGACGCGGAGCTGCTTACGGCCGCCCCGCTGCCGACTGCAACGCGCGCAGTACCAGTAGCATACCACGCCAGAAAAACGTCTAATAATGTACGATGGAGCAGCTTTTTCGCAACGCGTTTACTGCGATGGGGGCCGCCACCAGTGCGCGTCCCGCGCTTGTTCCATGGTGAGCGAAGGAGCTCTGGCGTGACGCTCGAAGCGCTGCGCTGCTGGTTCTAACGGGTCCTACAGAGCTCTAGAGCCCCGCGCGTTGGTGTACGTAGGTCGTATCAAGGTCGCGCTGCCATTGGGGTGCTGTGGTGCCACAAGAGGCGAGCTTCTGCCGGCGCAGACAGCCTTACTCCCGCCAGTGCATGTGCCTTCTGGTGTCTTCAAGCGCGGAATTGCCGCTTTGCTACATGTAACGGTTCACGTATCCGATGTGGGGGGCGTGTTATTTCTGTTAATTTCCAGCCGCATCAGCAGGTTCGATAGACGCGCTGGGATTGGTGGAAAAGGGAAGTCGGGCATCAATGGTGCTGGCTGGGCCCGAGGTCCCAGGAAGAGACGCGCCCACATCACTCCGCCCGGAAGCTGCACGCCTCCGCCACTTGCGCCCGCCGTTGCTCTCTGCGTACAGCCATGGCGCCCTCCAAGCGACTGAACCTGAGCAAGTCGCAGGACGACGACGCGTCGTCCTCGGCCTCGTCTTCGGGCGACGAGCACGCGCCGCAGACGGGCAAGCAGTCGTCCGACTCGGACGACTCGGGCACGGAAGACGACTCGGACGAGTGAGCTCCTCCTGTTCCTGGCTGGCCATGCCACGCGCAGCAGCCCCTGGCGCTCGCGCACGCGTCAATGGAACCTTGGACTGCAGGACTAACAGACGGTGCGCTGTGGTGGCAGGGAGTTCGAGATCCCGCCCGGCTTCGAGCGCGTCAAGGGCAGCGCCGCCGTCACGCGCGAGGCCGTGCTGTCCGCGGACCAGGAGCTCTGGTTCTTCAAGCTGCCCAAGCACGTACGTGTCTCCGCCCGCCACTGCGCCTTGCCCCCTCCATGACGCTCCATCTCCGCTTCTCTAACCGTCGGGGGCCTCTTGCGGCGGCGTGTTACATGTTGCCTGGTACATGCTACATGCTACTGCGACGACGTCACGTGCCGATGCGTGCGTGCAGCTGGACGCGTCGGCGCTGGCCGACGTGACGGTCAAGCTGGACCCGAGCCAGGGCTGCGCCGCGGGCGAGGCCGTGGCCACGGTGGCGGCCCCGCAGGACGGCAAGCAGTACGTGCTGCAGAGCGAGAACCGCATGCTCACGGACCAGCTCGTGAACGCGCTGCCGCTGGCCGCGGACCGCGCGCGCTTCGTGCTGGGCAAGCCCTTCTCGCGCTGCTTCTCGCTCGTGGAGCACCGCCGCGCCGAGCAGGCGCCCGAGCCGACGCTCCAGGCGGCCAAGCAGGCCAAGAAGGCGTCTCCCGCCTCGGACAAGCGCAAGAAGAGCCACTCGGGGGACTCGCACAAGGCCAGCAAGAAGCACAAGCACAAGAAGTAGACGCGCGTGGAGCTGCACGCCCCCACAGGCCATAGACGCACGAATTCATCACCTATTTGTCCCCCCGCCGCCTCGTCCTGCCGCCAGCAGCTTCCGACTCGAGCGTCCGGGACACACGGGAGCACGCGCGGGCGGTCTAAAAGAGCAGCAGCGGCTCGACGGGCGCGTCCGCGTCCGCGTCCGCGTCCTGCTGGCGCTTGGAGCCCTTGCGGCTCTTCTTGCTCCTCTTGCTCGAGCTCTTGTCCGCGTCGCCGCCAGCCTGGCTCGAGCTCTTCTTGCTGCTCTTCTTGGCGGACGAGCTCCGGTGCGAACGGCGTCGACTGGCGCTCTCGTGCTCGTGCTCGTGCTCGTCGCTCAAGCCGCCAAGCAGCAGGTCCTCGTGCTTCCGCGCGGCCTTCTTGGCCGTCTTGCTCTTCCGCTCCTTGGCGTCCTCCGCCTGCTTCTTGTGCTTGCCGCTCTTCTTCTTGGGCTTCTTGGCCGCCTCCACAGGCGCCGCCTGGCGGTGGAACCAGTGCTCGTCCGGCACCTTCTCGTCCTTGCCCAGCGGCACGCTCAGGTCCACGGCCGACAGGTCGTTGTCCTCCTGGGCTCCCAGGCCCGCGCGTTGCTTGCGCGACGCGCGTCGACGGTCCTCGTCGCTGGAGCGCGCTCCGTCCGGCATGAGCTCGTCCTCGAACACGGCGCGAGCCTTCTGCGCCCTCTACACGTCCGCACCGACCGAGAGACAACAGCACCGTGAGTCACGCGCCACGCGCCACGCGCCAGGAACACGCCAACGCCACGCGCCACGTCCGCCAGAGCAGGCGCACGCGGGACTGGCGCGCGTCCTCGCACTCACCTTGGCCTTCTTCTTCTTCTTGCCGTCGCGGCTCGAGTCCAGCGCGCCCATGATGTCCATGAACTCCTGCTCGAACCACCAGCCACAGCCTCCCGTCGTCAGAGCAACACACAGAGAGAGAGAGAGACTGTCCAACCCGTCGAGATGCTGCGTACCACGTTGGCGCCCTTGTCGCTGGCCTTGTGCGCGCCCGCCGAGAGGTAGAACGGGTCCGTGCGCAGCTTGTCCTGCTCGCGCGCGTGCTGCCGCGCCTGCATGGCCTTCTCGTCCTCCGAGGCGTCGCGCGCGTCCGCGTCCGAGTCGGAGCTCGAGTCCGACGCGGACGACACCCCGCGGTGCTTGTGGCGGCGGTGGCGGTGGGCCTTGGGCCCGGGCTTGCGCTCCGGAGACGCGTCGCCGTCGATGCCGCTGTAGCCGCCGCCCTGGCCAGCGTGGCCCTGGTGCACAAAGGACACTTCCAGGTCGTCCTCCGAGCCAAAGGCCGACACGTCGCCGCCAGACTCGAGGAAGGTGGCCTCCGAGTCGCTGAGGGGCGCGTCCAGGTCCAGCCCGGCCGGCAGCGGCACCTTGCGCTGCGCCTTGACGCCCACGGGCGCCAGACGCTCCGTGAAGTACGAGTGGAGCGTGTCGAGGCGCTTGGCCGGGTCCAGCGTGGCGCTGCCGTCGAAGGCGCGCTCCGCCCGCTGCTGCGCCGAGAGCGCGCCCATGCCCATGCCCAGCGCCAGCAGCAGCTGCTGCAGACACACGGCGCGCTCCTGCACCTCAATGTGCTCGCTCTGCACAAAGGCCGGCAGGCGCTCCACGATCACCTCGGCCAGGCGCTCCAGCGTCGCGTCGTCCGCGCGCTCCGCCATGGCCGTGAGGAACTTGAGCAGCGCCTGGATGAACACCGTCTGCACGTGGCCGGGCAGCGACGTCGTGCGCGGCTGCAGCATCTCGTCCACCAGCTCCTCCAGCCGCCCGAGCTTCTCCTCCTCCGTCTCGCGCTCGTCCTCCTCGTCCTCCTCGTCCTCGTCCTCGTCGTCGTCCACGTCGTCCAGATACTCCATGACGTACTCGCCCGTGATCCAAGCCGCGGCGTAGAAGACCTCGCAGAGCGTGCCCGCGCCAGGCCCGCTCAGGGCCTCCTTCTCCATGAGCAGCTCCATCATGTTGTCCACCACGACGCTGCGGACGCTCTTGACGCGCACGGCAATGTCCACCAGCTGCCGCGCCACCTCGACGCCATGCGAGCGTCTCGCGACGTCCTCCTCGCTCCTCTTCCGCGCGCTCCCGTTGCTGCTAGCGCCCAGCATGGTGCCGGTCGACGGCGCCGAGGCCGAGAGCGACTCGTCCACCGTCGCGGCCGAGTTCCCAGGCACGCGAGCCAGCTGCACCAGCACGTGGATGTACCAGTCAAAGTCGTGGATGTTCTCGTACTTGTTCACCGAGCAGACGTGCAGGATGTGCGTGATGAGCTCGTGGCGGTAGGCGCCGTCGGCGCTGAGCGTCTGGCGCATGAGCTCCCGGATGATAGGCGCCGCGTTCTCGGGCGTCACCATGCCGGCTAGGAGCTCCAGCGCCCGCATGCGGATGGTCATGTCGTCCACGGCCAGACACTCCACAATGAGCTCCTGGTGCTCCGCGATCACGTACGGGTGCGACTGCATGAGGTTGCTGAGCCCCACGAGTCCGAGGTAGCGCAGGTTCTGGTCCGGGTCCTCGATGTAGCGTCGCAGGTGGTCGTTGCAGAGCCGCACGACGGCCGCCACGTTGCGCGGCTGCGAGCCGTCGCTCTTCTTGGTGTACAGCAGCGCCGTGGTGACCGTGCTGATGCACTCGTAGAGCAGCGACTTGGCCGGCGTGTTCTGGATGACCGTGGCGAGCGGATCCAGCAGCTTCCGCGCCAGTCGTGGCTCCTCCGGCACGAGACTGGCCAGGAGCTTGACCACCTTGATGAGCATCCAGTTGTTGGACGACGTCGTGAGCAGCCGGAAGAAGTGCGGCGCGAGCCCCAAGTAGTTCTTGGGCTTCTTGTTGGCCAGCTCGCAGATGACGTTCACGGCGCAGGACACGACGCCCACGTCCGGCTCCTCCATGCGCTCCTTGAGCCGGTCGAAGGACAGGCGCAGCCCCTGCGGGTAGCGCAGGAACATCTTGTAGAGCACCAGCGTGGCCTTCTTGCGCACGTAGCTCTTGGGCGAGCCCATCATGGCCAGCACGTCGCCCAGGAGGTCACGCGCCAGGTCGGCCGTGACGATGTTGGCCAGGACGTTGATGGCCAGCCCCACCTCGTACTCGCTCGGACTGCCGAACTCCTTCTTGAGCAGGTTCGTGCACAGGAGCACCACGTCCGTGGACTGCGTGAAGCTCTGGCACGCTGCGTTGTAGCCGATGCGCTTGTGGGCGAAGCGCTCGTAGCTCATGACCTCCACCACGTGGAAGGCGGCCCAGCACATGTCGTAGCCCAGCATGTGCAGGTACGTCAGCTTGCGCACCGCCTGCGCCTTCACGAACGGGTCCGTGCTGCGCAGCTCCGTCTTGATCTCCTGCAGCGCCTGCGAGATGTACACGGTCACATCGCCCTTGGCCGAGCGGATGCCCTTCACCAGGTCCTGCAGGTTCTTCTCAAACATGGCTGTCGAGTCTTAATGCCGGCAAAGCGAGCCACGTTCTCGTCCAGATCTCCCGTTCCAGCGGGCGTACAGCGGCACGGGGCGCGGGGACGGATAGACTGGCGAACGCGCTGTCGGTCCACGTAGCGCGCAGACGGATCCGGTCTGCGTAGGGCTGCAGGGGGAGCTTCTCGCAGCCACGTGCCACCTCGACCGCTCGCAGACGGATATGCGCTTCGTCGAAGACGATGAAAGCCAAAATTCCCCCGACGCGGGTTTGGATATCCCGGTGGGTCCAGTCTTGCTAAGTGCGAACCCGCCAACATTAAGTGCGAACCTGCCAACATTAAGTGCGAACCCGGCACTATTAAGTGCGAACCGCTCGACTCATTTCCGCCGACCACGAGCGCCTGCATGTTGCTAGACAACTAGCGCTTCTCTGTAGCTGCGCCTACGCCCGATAGATGGAGACAGCTCTGTCCTGTACCGTCGATACAGCTGGATGGTCTGTAGACGCGTAGGGGGGCGGACGCGAGCCTGAACCCGACGGACATGCACGAGTGTATTCCATTCGCGTTGCTGTCTCCAGGTGTCGGAGCTCGCTCACGTAGCCGACAGGAGGGACGCACTCAGCCCATGATGAGCTCAAGCAGAATCATGAGGACGTTGATCGCGATCAGCGGCACTGCGCAGTGGTTGATAGGCGCGCAGATACAGAACGCCAACAGACAGACAGGTGAGTACACGCGTCACTTGCCCGAGCTTGCTATGCGCGCAGAGCGACGGAGAGATGGAGAGAGCGCAGGACGTACTCCGCAGATACTGCACGGCGACAAGGAAGCCCACGACCTGGTTCTTGATGGTCATGCCCTGCGACGAGTCCACCTTGTGCCAGCCATCTGCAAGGCCACATGCGAAAGAACGCGACGGGAGCAAGAACGGTAAGCGCCGCGCGACCGCCGCTGCACAGGGACCAGGCGAGCCGCAAGCGCGAACACGTACTTGGACGCAGGAAGCGCTTCTCGTGCAGAATGCACACAGCGTTGGTGAGCAGCAGGCTCGTGAGGAAGAAGTTCCAGAGCACGCCCATGACCTCGCCTCCCTCGACACTTTGCTCGGTAGGTTCGTTCGGTTCGACGTTTAGTGCCTCGGGTTGGCCGCTGCTGTCTTTCTGTGCCATCCCAGGCACTTTAGTACCACCAAGCGTCTCACCTCGTGTTTAGTTGGATGTAACAAACAAGAATATTCCTTTCATGTGGCCCACACTCATCAGTGAAGACCAGAATTTGTAAGGCCGTGAACGTAACATACACCAACCGCAAACCTTACGCGTAAGATTACACTTGCGTCGCCGCGAAACGGCTGGCGTCACAATGACCGCCCGAGGTGACATGCATCCCAGACAAGATGCACCACTTCGCAGGCCAACGGCTCGAGCTCAAGGCGGTTGCACGGCGTCCTTAGCACGCTGCCTTGTGACTAGCATACGTCGGGGGATTCTCTCGCGCTCGCGTGCGTGATGGCGCAGGACCAGCATCCGCGCCGGGCGCGGCCGCGGCGCTCAGCGGCGGCCAAGCTCAGTGCGCAACAAGCCAAGCGACGAGCAGCAGCTACGCCGCAAGCCGACGCAGAGACGTCCCCAGCCGTCGAGAACCTGCGCGACGCCATGCCCAAGATGATCCTGCGCTTCTGCGTCGTGACGCTACTGCTAGGCGCCGTGTCCATGCTGGTGCTGGGCGCCACGCTGCCCGATTTCTCGAGCCACAGCAGCGTCTCCAGCGCCACGGGGCTCACGACGGTCAAGTACTCGCGCGCTTGGGAACGCCGCGAGGCGGCGCAACCCACAGTGGAAGTGCTGACCAAGCTCCCGCACGATGCCAAGGCCTTCACGCAGGGGTTGCTGGTGGTCTCGCGTGGCAAAGAGACCTTCTTCATCGAGTCCACGGGGCTGTATGGCCGCTCCAGTTTGCGTCGCGTGGACATGGCCAGTGGCGAGGTGTTGGATCAGTACGACCTGCCCCCAGAGCTCTTCGGCGAGGGCGTGACACTGAATCCCGAGGGAGAATTAGTCCTACTCACGTGGAAGAGCAAGCGCGGCTTCGTGTTCGAGCTGCTGGACGCGGAGGAAGCGGGAGAGACCAGTGGCTTCTCCATGACGCGCGAGTTCGCCTTTGAGACCGTCACGGGCCAAGGCTGGGGGCTGGACAGCGACGGCGAGCAGCTCGTGGTTTCGGATGGTTCTTCCACCATTTTGTTCTGGGATCCGGCCACGATGACGGAGCTGCGACGTATTGAAGTGACGATGCCGGGCGGCTCGAGCGTCTCGCAGCTCAACGAACTGGAGGTCGCCAACGGCTTCATCTACGCCAACGTGTGGTACACGCCCTCCATCCTCAAGATCGACCCGCAGACGGGCGACGTGCTCACAGTCTTCGACTGCTCGGCGCTCATCCAGGACGCCGGCGTGGACGTCAAGTCGGGCGCTGTGCTCAACGGCATCGCCTATGACGGCGTCGAGGACGTGTTTTACCTCACGGGCAAGCTCTGGGGCGCGCTCTACAAGGTGCGGCTGCTGGAAAGCGCCGAGTAGCGTCGCCACGCATCAGCAGCTTCGTTTCGCAGCGACAGCAGCACATAGAGCACCGCGCAGAACGGGGAGCAGAGCTGAATATGAACCTTTCGTTTCCGCATTCGCATTCCCTCTCTACGCACCGGAGCGCCGTACAGCGCATCACGGGGACGATAGCGCATGCATGTCCACCGCAAATCGGTGGCTGCTCGAGCTGAGCGCCTTGTCCACGCAGAGCTGTGGCCCTCCCGGTGGCGGCCGTCGCATGGTCGCTAGCTAACCCTCCTGCTGCAGGAACGGATTGGGGATCTCGGCCGTGCCGTCCACGGGGGAGATGAGCATGACGGAGGTGCCTCGGCACACCACGAGCCCCACCTTGCGCGTGTCGTCCGTCAGTCGGTACTCGTCGTTCGGGTCGCGCACGAACTCAACGCAGTCGTCCAGCACGAGGTTCACCAGCTGGTCGTAGCCCTTGAGCGTGCCCGTCACTTCGCGCCCGCCGTGGAACTTGACGCGCACCTCCTGGTCGATGTACTTGGCCAGGTCCAGGATCGGGTCCCGGCGGTTGCCGCTCTGGCCTGTCTTGGCTCCGTTGGCCGCCATCGCTGCGCTTGTGCTGAGCTCGTGCTGCTGCTTCCAGTCTCGCCGCTTGCTTTGCTTGTTGGGCTCTTGGCTCCGTAGCTCCTCGAGCGCCGCCTGCCACTGCTCGGCGATCTGGTATTGGTGGAAACGGAGGTCCATTCCAGTGATCCCATTCGTGGAAAATATTTAGCGGATCGGGATTGGCCGAAAAGGAGCGATTGTCGGTGCTGGGCTCGGCTGAGAAGACGGATATCCCGGGCGAAGCGAAGCAAGCATGAGCCGCGTCTTCGCGACGGACGAGCGCGTGCTGGAGGCGGCCACGCAGGCCAGAGAGCTAGCCATTGAGAGTGCGGAGGTGTTGCACTAGTTACTGGTGCTGTGGGCACAACTGGCGCTGCAAACTCACCGCTGTGGAACGGCTTGATGACAGACTTTGATGCGGTGTGCAAGATGGCGGTGCGGCTCTTCCAGGCCGAGAAGCAGAGCAAGCGGCGGCTGACCCGCACGGCGTGTACGTCAGCATCCTCGCAAAGCCTGCAGTAGTTGCAGTTGCAGGCCGTGCGCCTTGCAGGCGCATCTTCCCTCGCTAATTGACGCCTGTGCTGGATTGCTTCTCGCTACTGAAGCCGCCTCTGGATGGGAGCCGCAGCAGGTGGAGCAGACCGTGCTCGCCGTGGCCAAGATGCTCATGGACGCCGCCAAAGTGCGTCAGGCTCTATACGCCAGGGAGTGGCGCGTGGAAGTGGCGACTCACTGTGTTGTGCTTGCTGCGCTAGGCGGAGCTGCCCCAAGACACGTTCCGCATGGTCTTGAAAGGCATGAAGCTCCCTGAATCGCACGCCGAAGCGCTCACACAGGTGCGTGCATACGTCTCTGGCCTTGTTGGATCGCTATTGGCACATGCAACGCAGAAACGCGGGAGCTTATGCCGTCGCGACCGGGTTTGCAGCTGTACGGGACGCATGGCGAGGCCATCAAGGCGTGCGTCTCAAGGGAAACTGGCACGAGCGTCCCGCATTACCGCAATCTGGAGTGGCGAGTCGACCTGGAGGTACGAGGTGCACCTAGCCGAGCGACCCGTGCTTTCGTCTGCGCCTCGCTGACCCGTCGTTCATGCTGCTGTACGTCGCTGCGATAGCTCGGCACGCGCTTCCTACGCAACAAGCCCAAGCCCATCGTGACGCTGCGACTGGACACGGCCACGACGCCCGCAGACTCGGACGTGCCGCACATGCAGTCCAGATATCTCCGCGTGGACTACGACGGTCTCCGATTGATGCAGCGGCAGCTGGAGACCGCGCTCAAGGAGGTGGACTCGGTGCACTGCAGTCGCATCCAGCGCTACATGCACTAGTCGCACTGCCTAGCGTCCGCTTGTCTGCGCGTAGCTTGGATCTGCCGGTCTGTTGCATTTTCCACAATACACAGAAGCATCTCGCACCTTCTAGATGAGTGGAGCTGCCGCCGCTACTTCCCTCGGGGCTTGCTGAAGGCCGTGACGTCGTCCAGCTGCTGCTTGGTGTCTGCCGTGACGTCTTGCTGCAGCAGCAGCTCCTTGAACTTGGCCTGGCGCTTCCTCCGGCGGTCGTCGTCCGGACGGATCGTCTTTTCCTGTGCATGCAAAGCGTAGCAAGAGGCAGCAGACGTGAGCCCCCAGCCACGGGACCAACCGGCACACGTGCATGTCGACCAGGAGCGACGACGTACCACGTCCTTGCGGATGTCCTCGTCCGAGCGCGGGTTCCAGTACCAGAGCGCGAAGGTGATGGGGATGGCGAAGCGCATGGTGTAGTCCGCCACCAGCTTGGACACCTTCATGCTCGCCGCTTCCTCCCCGCGTCCGTCGGCCTGGCAACCACTTCCCGGCGTTGATCACCTTTGGCGATTGGCCTTTGATGGTGGCGGCCGAAGAAGCACGAGGGCGATGGGGGGTACGTTGCTCAAAGGGTAACCAGGTTACAAGGTTACGGAAGTCGGTGAGAATCCCTCAAGCGAGCGAAAATGATGCGGACGTCGATGGAGGCGACGCGCTTGCTGCAGCAGTGCGCGCGTGGGGCGCTCTGTGCCGACGTGAGGAAGCCCTCGCTGCGCCGGCTTCACGCTGCGGCTTCGGGGCTTCCCGAGGGTCTCAAGGAGGTCTCCAGCGTACGTACGCACGTCTTGCAACGACAGCATTCGTGTGTCCCGTCACGTGGTTGCTCACCTTGCGCTGGCGGCTTCCTGCACTGCGTCTTCTTGTCTGCAGGTCCCTCGCACGCCGTCCTGGTCGCTTACGGAGCTGCACCAGGAGGGCGCACAGCTGGATGCCGCAGAGACGGTTCTCACGGAGGAAAAGGTGCGCTTTGCCGGAAGGACGGGCGCTGGCCGATGCGGCATTTGTGTGGCGGCAACTGACCGACTGCTGGGCTGCTGCAGCTTCGAGGCCTGGCGGAGCTGTGCCACCTGCACATTGAGGACGACAAGATGCCGGCGCTGCTCAAGGACGTCGAGTCCATCATCCAATGCACCAAGACCATCCAGGCCATGACGCTCAATGAGAACATCGACGACGTGTACGCCAAGGACGACTTCGACGCCGGTGAGAGGCCGAACGTGGCTACGTGCGGCCTGCTGCATACACAGCCGCGCGCTCCAGTCGCTAATCTGCTGTGCTTTGAACCTCTCCTAGGCGTCGCTGCGCCGCTGCGCGAAGACGAGGTGACGGAGGGCGACTGCGCCGAGCAGGTGCTGGCCAACGCGGCCGAGAAGTCCGGCTACTTCTTCAAGGTCCCCAAGGTGCTGCAGGATTAAGCTGACGAGTTGGCCAGGACGACGCGCAAGGAGGAGCAAGTCGGGGTTGGAGGGGCAAAGCAGAATCTATAGTAAATGCAAGCGGGGGCGAGGTGACGTCGCCGCCGCCCTCGTGCCTCGCGGCTCGACAAAGGCTGCTTACGCCGAGCTGTTGAAGACGCCAGCCTTCGCCAGGTTCTCCTCCAGATCTACAGCAAACGTCCACACGTAGAGCAAGTTAGAGCCAATGCAGTAGATGGCAGAGTGTCGAGAACGCAGGCGTCGATGGAGAATGCGGCCGGACGTACCTTCGACCTTCATGTCGAGCCCGTTGAGCTTGCGGATGCTGAGCAGCTGGTCCTTGAGGTCGCCCTTGTGGTACATGAAGAGCGTGGGGCAATTCCGCGCCGGCCAGTTCTCGATGCAGGCCTGCGCCTGGATGCTCACGAACTTGACGTCGCGGTGGCGCTTGGCCACTTCGCGCAGCACGCTGTCCATGAGCTTGCACTCCTCCAGCGCGTCGTCCCAGAGATAGGCCACCACCCAGTGCTCGCTGCTGCCCTCCGTCACCTCGCGCGTCCACTCGTCCTTGGAGATCGGCTGGATCTCGCCGAACTTGGCGCGCGCCGCCTGCGCCATCATCTCTTGGATGCGGCGCTCGCTGCAGAGGCACACACGCGGCACGACAACACGCGTCAGGACCTCAGCAGGAGCCGCACAGGGCGCAAGAGCGCGGCGGGTCCCTCCCCTCCCAGCCAGCATGGCACAGGGGCGCCGCGCTGGCGTACCGGATGCGCGAGAGCTCGGCGTCGTCGTCGTAGTCGTCGTCCAGCTCGTCCAGCTCGTCCAACGTGGCGTTCTCGCGCGGATCCACCTGCTCCTCTTCCTCCTCCTCCTCGTCGGGCACCTTGGTCTTGGGCGCCAGGATGCCCTTCTTCACCAGGATGTCCTCCCACTCCGTCGTCTCGCCCGTCGGCTCGTAGAACTTGCTGCCGCGGTCCATGGCGACTCAATCTGCACGCGCGAAGAAGGCTGCGGCGCTTGTGCTGCTGTGGCTTCCCTTGTTGTTTGCCTTGTTGTTGCTCTGGATTCCAACTGCGCCTGTCACTGGCGCTGGATACTGGCGATGGATACTGGCTGCGGCCACTGTGCCAAGCGAAAACCGGGTTTCGACTTGGTTTCACTATGCCGATAAACCTGCTCTTAGAAAGGTGTCTTCCAGAATGTACCAAGAGCAGTTTTCGCGCGATACTGAACCCAAGGGGAGCTGAAGCTGAAGCGTGCTCCTTGGCCCCACATTACCTAGTGTCCACTATGTGCGGTATATGTGAGTTACAACCAATCAGACCAGAAGACACCATGCATTGGTGGAAAGTCATCTCCCGCCACTTTTTGCCGCGCTATTTCCATCACGCGCTACAGCCAGATCCGAGCGGAAGAGTTCGCGCCGCGTGCGTCTCCATCTCCGGCTGCACGTGCTTCCGCGGCCCCCGCATCGCTGCGCCCCACGTCGAGCGCGGTAGCCGACTCTCTGCGCCACACACTCGTGGTCTTCCGGGCGGCGACAGCCCCGTATTTCGCGCGCAAACATGGAGACCATGAAGGAGATCAACGTGCACGTGAACGGCGGCGGCGCCATGCAGCTCGTGACCACGCTCAAGCCGCTAAAGGACGGACAGGTGCCTGCGGGCAGTGACGTGGTGCTTACCAGCGGTGAGGATGGCGTGCTGTGCGTCACGGACCTGGCTACGGAGACCACGGTGCTGGAGGCCGAGATGGGCGACGGCGTCGTGCCCGCCTTCGCCGTGGAGCCCGAGCAGACGCGCGTGCTGGTGGCCTGCGACGAGGACAACACGGTGCAAGCACACAGTTTCCCTCCAGACAAGGATCTGGGCCAGCTTCTGCGGCGCGCCACCGTGGGCATCCGCGACGTGGCCTGCTCCACCACCTTCGTCGCCATCGCGGAGGACGAACCCGACGTGCGCGTGCTGCTTCGCAGCCAGCCAGAGAGCGTCATGGTGGCTCAGGGCGCGCAGGGCGCCATCAAGAGCGTGGCGCTGGACCCGAAAGAGCGCTATCTGTGCGCCAGCAGCGAGGACGGCATGGTGCGCGTATTTGCGCTGGACGCGGCGCAGGTGCGAGCCACGGAAGCCGCGAGCATTCCCATTCGCCACGCCGACCTGCGAGACGAAAAGGTGCGTCTGCGTTGTGCGTGGCAGCCTGGCGATGCCGCCACGGGCCGCCTGCTGGCCGTGCCGGTGGACCAGGGCGTCGTGGAGCTCTTCGAGCGGGACACGTGGCAGTCTCAAGGTCGACTCGTGCTCCCCATTGGCACAAGCACGAGTTCCGACGCGGACATCCTGGCCTTCTCGCCGAATGGCAAGTACTTGGCGGCCGCGACGCGCGCCAAGGAGGTGTTTGTATGGGAGCTGGCCACCCAGCGCGTGCTGCGCTCCTTCCGGATCGACTACGAGGCGCTGGGCGTGCAGTTCGCCAACTTGTCCAACACGCTCGTGGTCTACCACGGCGGCGGACGCCTGGCGTTCGTCAAGGACGTCATCCCCGCAGGCCACACGCCACCACAACACACGACGTTGGGCTCTTCTGCTGCCTCTGGGGCCGCTGGCGAGTCTTTGCAGCCCAAGAAGTCCAAGAAGGTACGCATGGCAGCCTCGACCTTTGTGGACAACGAAGCGGAGGTGGACGGTGCACGCAGCGACGACGAGGACGAAGGAGAGATGGAGGTGAGCTTCGAAGACGACAATGAAGCGCGTGTGGAGGCCATCAAGGCCAGCTTCGGCTTCGGCGCGGCCGCTACCGACCACCAGGAGGACGTGGCGGAGGACACCGACGGACAAGCGAGTCGGACGGCCCCTGGGAGCACGCTACAGCACCAGATCTCGGCGCTACGGACCATCACAGAGCCGTTCCAGCCTGGCAGCGTGCAGCACGCGAGCGGCCGCAGCAGCTCGGCCACGTCGCTGCTGGCCTGGACGCCCGCGGGCGAGATCGAGGTGATCCGCGGCGCCAACCTGAGCGAGAACCTGGTCAAGGTGGAGTTCACGGACAAGTCTCGGCGCGGGTTCAAGTTCAACGACAACTACATGTTCTCCATGGCCTTCCTGGACGACCACGGCGCCGTGTTCGCCGTGCCCAGACGCGTGCGCGAGGACTGGGAGGACCTCGAGGTCGGCGCAGACGACAGCAGCGACGTCATCAGCAGCTTCGTCTTCTACCGGCCCTTCGACTCGTGGGCCAGCAACAGTTCGTGGCACTTGGCGCTGCCCGAAGGCGAGGATGCCGAGTGCGTCGCTGCCGGTCGGGACTTCTGCGCCGTGGCCACGTCGCTGCAGTCTCTTCGCGTCTACACGGCCAGCGGGCTCGAGTACGCGCTTCTGCGTCTACCGGGTCGGGTAGTGACCATGACGGCCAAACACTCGCTGCTGGCCGTGGTGTACCAGGGCTTGTACGGCCAGCTGCACTTCCAGCTATTGCGCATTCAAGTGGACTCGTCCTTCGAGCGCGTCAAGCTGGTGGCCAAGGGGGAACTGCCGCTCACGCCGCCGCCGCGCGACGTGTTCGCGTCTCACAAGGAGAACGAGCAGGCGCGTGAGGACGTCACGCAGTGGGCCACGCTCTCCTGGCTGGGCTTCGACGACCGACTCGTGCTCTACGCCGTGGACTCGTTCGCGTGTGTGCAGGCGCTGTCGGCCAGCACGGCCTGGAACTGGTTCCCCATCGGCTGCGTGGGCAACGCGCTGCAGAAGAAGCCCGAGGACCGCCACGGCGTCTTCACGCTGGGCGTCGTGAACGACTCGCTGCTCTACTTCCCGCTCAGCAAGGGCGAGCACGCGCCACGACTGCGGGGCAACCATCGACCCGTACCCGGCACCTTCTCGCTGCGCGCGGCTTCCTTCCCCAAGACGTCCAAGAAGAGCGACACGTCGTCCAGCGGCGTCATGTGGCAGAACGTGCGGCTCTGCGGCCTCGAGGCTAGTGCCAGCGAGGCCAGCGCGCGAGGCGAAGACGTGGCGAGCCAGGTGGTGAAGGAGCAGGCCGAGATGGACAAGGCGCTCATCCTCATGATGAAGACGGCGTGCACGAACGACGAGCCGGCGCGTGTGCTGGACCTGGCCAAGTGTCTGCACCTGGACAAGTCGCACCAGATCGCGCAGAAGCTGGCCATCCACTTCTCGCTGCGCCAGCTGCAGACGCAGCTCTACGACCTCTACCACCTCAAGTTCGAGCAGCCACGCCAGCAAGAGGAGGCGACTGCGGCGCGAGCGGCGTCGCAGCCTCGTCGCCAAGCTCCGGCCTCGCACCGTGGCCACCTCGAGACGTACGAGCACGCGCCCGAGCGAGAATACGAGCGCGAACCGCTTCGTCGCGCGCGTAGCATCCTCTCGCGGCCGCCTTCCACGCCGCCGCGTCAAGAGCAGCAGCAGCAGGAAGAAGCGAGTGCAGACCACGAGGAGGAAAAGCCCGCGACGTCCCCTGAGGCCACCGCGGGCAAGAGCGCGGGCCGCAGCAAGGTGGCCACGCGCACAGAGCGGTCGGTGGCGCCGGCGAACCCGTTCCTCAAGAAACCGGCAGCCGAGTCGGGCATGTCGCCGTCGGCCAGCTCGGCGGACCGGCAAGCCACCAAGAAGTCGGGGCTGCAGCGGCTGGCCAAGTTCGCGTCGCCGCCGGCCAAGAAGCGTCGGTCCACGTGGAAATGACGTCGCGGCTGTGCGTCCAAGCGCGTCAAAGTTGGCACTGATGGGCGACGAAGAATGGGATTGCATCGTGTTCCTTCAACCCACGCTACGTTTTTGCTCGGTGCTCGCAGGATGAAAGCACGAGCTCGGCGTCAAGCCAAGGCACCAGACGCGTCGGCTACATCGGCAGCTGTCGCCGCTGAGGAGTTCGGTAGCGAGGATATGCTGGAAGGATCCAGTCCAGCGGTGAAGCCATCCAGGGGTGGCAGCTCTTTGGACGACAGGGTCAGCCCGCCAAGGTGCATTGGGTCGACCAAAAGCAGCTACTGCAAACGCAATGACCTGCTTGGGCCGGTGTGCCGAGGTGATGCGGGTACTAATACGCGTTGATCCCATTGCAGGCACTTGGGAGCGCTGGACTGTCGCGAACCTGCCGCCCGGGTTCACCTTCCTGGTCGATCCTGTCCACAGCTATGGATTTTTGGGTTCACGGTGGCCCATGCCGTGCTGACAGTAGCAAATGAACCCCACGGAGCCCCCGATTGACTCGGAAATGCTGACCCGTTTGGGTTGGCCTGGGTCAACATGGAAGGACTCCTCTGCATTGGCTCGGTCACTTTCAGTGTGGTTGCATTGCGCACCTGCCATCTTCAGTTCGCCAATTAGCCATTTAGCCATGTAGCCATGCGGGCAAGGAGCAAGACACGGGTTGCAGACTGACGGCAGCTTGCTGTCAACGCAAGGAGACGATCGCGCACATCCGCTGGGGATGCCCTCGCGCCCAGCAGTACTGGAGCAAGCTTCGCACGCAGTGGACCCGGCTAACTCCGTCCGACGACGACCAGGATGTCTATCGGGCAGAAGTGGCGCGGCGAGCTGCTCTGGAAGTGCCCCAATCACTACAAGACGCTACCGCAGGTGATCATGGCGAACTCACCCCAGACCATGCTGAAGCGCTCGCGCTGCTGTGGCGGACTATCGCAACCACCGGCATCGCGAACCTCTGGATGCAGAGGAACCGAGCGATTCACAAGGTCGAGGTCGTCGCAGATGAGCACTCCAGGAAACCTGGCATGCCACCGAAGGCCAACTCCGAGCATCTCAGAACCAGCGCAAGGGCCCCGAGACCAAGATTGCAGGCACACGTTTCCATCAAGTGGTGGAGTTCTTCAGGAGCCAGCCGAGCACGTGGGGATTGCGGACAGTGAGCAACAAAAAGGGAACCACCACCCATGCCAATGTCACCCCCACCATTTAGCCATTGGCCATTATGACGTTGACGTTCTACGTAGCGTAGATTAGCACCGGCAAATAGGTTGTGGTGCATTACGCACTGGATTTTATGGAGCGTCGACCGCCGAAAGAACTGCTGTTGGTAGACAAGGTGCTTGCCGCTCGTTTCTTTGCTGCCTTGAAGAAATAGCGTAGTTTCCTGTGCTCGATCCAGTATGGCTACATCGGTTGGCAGTGACTATTTAACTCGTGCAAATGATTCAACTCCGGAAAAATGACCACCGCCCGATGGGTGGCGATGTTCGCTGCGACGCCGGTTCGGTCTGTGGTTGGTTCGGTGTCGATGTTTTGGAGGGAGCCCTCAACCGCTTCGAGGAGTCGAATTCCAACCTTTTGCGCCTCGTGGTTGCTTCGCTGGTGAGCTGTTGCGGCCCGAAGCTGCCTTTGAGTGGCGCTCCAGACCTCTTGGTTGCTCTGTTGGTTGGTCCGTGGTTCGCTCTTCTCTG